>CABFPE010000123.1:276680-286918 GCA_900660155.1 Hofstenia miamia | reverse complement strand
CCCCCCCCCCAGTCACAAGACACAGCGTCACCACAAGAAAGTGAAGCATCCCCAACAAACGCAATATTACAATCAATACTAATAGAAAATCCCTACATGATTGCCGAATTAACTGAATTAGTTAAAATGAATAGTGAACACAAAATTGAACTGAAATTACAGATTGAAATATTAATGGAAAGAATGCTAGAGCTTGAATCAATTAGCTTGAATCAATTAATATTCAAACAGACCAATGGATAGAAGAAATGAAAAGTGATACAAGCATGAGACTGACTGAACAATGTGAGTTGTTCAAAAGGCAAATAATTTTGGTAACAAAAGATAATGAGGAAATGAAAAACGAAAGAAAAGAGTGGCAGCAATTAATGGCTGCGCTGCATAATTAAAAGAGAACAACAAAACAAAGCAACTAGAAATAGACATTTTCAAAGACAAATTAAGATTACTAATGCTAAGTGATAATCAAGAAAAAAATCAAGAAATGCAAGATCTACACAATATACAGGTCATAGTCCAAGAAAAACCAGAAAAATTAAATCAGATGAATAAACAGGAAGAAAAAGAAATTAATGATAATAAACCACTCCAAACAGAGGAAGAGTTTATCGAAAAAATTGGTAGAAAAAATAATAAAACAAGTAAAACAAAACTGTGAAACAGCAACAGTAATGCAACCAATATTTATAAACTATCAGACAAAAATAATGATGAAATACCGTTATGCAAAGCAATGCTACCTAAGTTTACAGGAGAAGTAGACAACTATTCACCAACTTATTTGGAATGGTTACAAACATTTGAAATGACCATGAAGGAAAGAAAGGTAATGTGAGGTGCAACTGCAACAAAGTTCCCATTATATTTTAGTGGGGCTGCATATCAACATTATTTGGTACTTGATACAAAAATAAAAATACCTAGAAAAAACTGATCAG
This sequence comes from Hofstenia miamia, assembly GCA_900660155.1. Classification (NCBI taxonomy): domain Eukaryota; kingdom Metazoa; phylum Xenacoelomorpha; order Acoela; family Hofsteniidae; genus Hofstenia; species Hofstenia miamia. Next base: position 285,980 of record CABFPE010000123.1, on the reverse strand, counting down.
CAAGTACAAAGCCTACTATAATGACTGGAGTTTTAAAAGCCAATATCAACTGATCCTAAATGGGATAAAAATGAATAGAAAGGATGATCTAAGAAATTACATGTCACAAGTGGAATGAATGTTAAAACTAAGTTCACTAGAAGAAACTTATTCAAAATATGACTAATTCTCACAAAGGACTCCCAGAAACAATAAAACAACAATTTGAAATCAAATGTGACACTGAGGATACACTAGAGCAAATGATTAGAAAAGGCCTAATGATCAAGATAACTAAAATGTCAAATCTGTGGCAACAAAGGCCACACAAAAAAGGAACGCAAATGACAGATTAATATAATCAAGGATAAAAGAAAATGAAGAAACACTAGAAGCAGAGGAAGACAAAGAAAAAATCGATGATTTATACTAATCAGAGTGCTGTCTTGAGAAAAACGTGAACAAGCTCTAATAATAACTGATCTGATAAAATTAAATAACAGTTGTAGTGAATGGAATCATGATAAAGGCAATGATAGACACAGGTGGGGTAATCTCCATAATGACCAATAAATGTGCTATGAAAACTGCTAAACACTTCAGGTGATTATATTGACACAAAAGGCAAATGCAAACACAACATTTGAGCAATCATTCACAGTAATAGACAGAGAATGAAACTGGCTACCATTTTAAATGATACTTTCTTAATTAAATCTTAATTAAATGATTTCTTAATGGAAAATGGATGCATCATAGACTATACTATGAGAACAATAAGAGTTCAGGAGGAGGTAATAACCACAGAAGAAAACCAAGAAAAGAGCACACCAATACTTTTCAGGTTAATTGAAGACATGATACTCCAACCAATAACTGGAGAATCTTTACAATAAAGTCTGAAAAAATATAACAACAGACATCATGCACTATGAGCAAACAGGTATTAACATGAAAAAATTGTCACTTTCATTTAGTTTATGTACTCTCAAAAAGGGAAAGGAGTGATACCAATACTCAATGCAACAAACAGAAATGTAAATGTCAAAAAAGGGAACATCAAGATATATGGAAAAAGAACCACCACAGAAAAAACAACTAATCAAGAAAAGCATTAACATAATCAAAGAAGCAGAAAACAACTGCCAAGTACTAGAAATAAAACAAGAACAATACAAACATCTAAAAGACAGAAAGAAAACAATTTACAGACATACTATGGAAAAATCTTCAATTACAGGGAAATTAGGATTGGAAATGGTGTTGGAAAAAGCCACAAGATAATAACAAAGATGCAGGAGCCACTCAGATTAGCATGCCAAAGAGTCCCAGAACAGCTAAAACAAAATTATAACAAAATATTAAATGAACTCATCAACAATAGCATCATCAAGCCTAGCAAACATCCCTATGCTGCACCAACAGTATTCATCAAACAGAGAACAGAACACAGACTATGCATAGATTTTCATAAACTGAACAATGTAACCAAAAAGGATGCATATCTGCTCCCAAGAATCAATGATATAATTTATGAAGCAAGCAAAAACAAATACTATACCTGTATAGACCTCTGCAAAGCACACTGGCAGGTGCCAATGCAAGAGGAAGATATTGAAAAAAAGGCATTTATCACGCCATACAGACTCTTTGAGTGGATGTTTATTGTGTTTGGGTTGTGCAATACACCATCAACATTTCAGTGATATGTCACAAAAGTTCTTAAACACAATAAGAAAAAAATTGAAGAAGGTATAAATGTGTACATCATTGACATACTAGTAGCAAGCAATACAGTACAAGAACACATAGAAAAACTAGATCAAACATTGACTATCTTATACAATGCAGACCTATATGTCAATGGAAACAAATGTGAAATACTCAAAGAACAAATAGTATTCCTTGGAAGACAAATAGAACAAGGAAAAATAAAAGTGAAGAATAATGCAAAAGAGATGGTATAAAACGTTCAAAACCCAATGAACAAAAAAGATGTACAAAGAATGATTGGATTTATAAACTACTACAGGTTGTTTATGCCCAACATAGCACAAAAAAGATTAACATGACAGCATTGCTAAAGAAATCAGCAATATTCAAATGGACCTGAAAAGAACAGGAGGAATTTGACAGAGTAAAAACTAAGTTGGCGAAAATACCATCACTAAATACACCTGATATGAGAAGGAATTTATCCTAGACTGTTACCCTAGCAAAATAGCAATAAGGGCATGTCTAGGGCAAATCAAAACAGCAAAGAAGCACCAATTCAGATTTTCATTAGAACATTAAAAAGCAGTGAAGAAAATTATGGCTCAACTAAGCTTGAGATGCTGGCCCTCATGGAAAGCATAAAAAAGTTCAGATATTTCTGAATGGGGAATACCTTCTGAGTATGAACCAACAACAGTGGCCTAGTCTGGCTAAAAAAATTCTCAGGTGACAAGTCTTCATTGTATCTCACTGATAGAATATTTAAATGAATTCAAATGTACAATTGAGCACAGGAAAGGCAACCTTCATAAAAATGCTGACTTCTGGACAGCACTTCCAGAATAACAACAAGATATAGAAGAAACTGAAGGCAAAAAGAAACAGTTCCAGTTTTTACTGTAAAATGAATATGAAAAGCTATCTCATATTACTGCAAATAAGAAAGGTGAACCAATATTACTGATACTACTAAAAGAGGAAACAACAGAGAAGGAGGTCATCAAAAAACAACAAACAGACTCAGTCTTATCTCAGATAATTAAAAAAACATGAAATGATAAAAAACAACTTGGAAAAATCATAAATAATTACTTCCAGTGATACAAATAAAAGATTAACAAAAACAGACTACTTTATGTAGAGGGAAAAACACTGAGAATTGCTATACCAGAATATTTTAAAAGAGATGTAGTTTGAAAAACACCTGAAAAAGGGCATATAGGAATAGTTCTGACAGAAATGACATTCAACACAAAATTCATTACTATATCAATCAGAAAGACAATAGAAGATGTCATTAACAAATGCAAGACCTGCCCGATCAATAACAAAACCACTTCCCAGACAGACAGCAGAGCTGGAAAAATTATTGCCACAGTACCAAATCAAGTAGTCCAGATAGACTTAGAGAAATTTCCATAAGATGACAAAGGGTATCAATATATACTAGTGATAGTCAACAATTTCACCAAATATGCTAGGATGATTGCAATGGACACAACTATAGCAAAGGCAGTAGCAGACAAGATAATGAAAGAGTGGATACTGAAATTTGGTCCTATGGAGATAATAGTGATTGATTGGGGAGTAAAATTTGAAAGCAAGTTGTTTGAAGAAATGATGAAACTACTTGAAGTAACTAATGAGAGAACGACAGCATACCACCCACAAGTAAATGGAGCAGTTGAAAGACTAATCAGAACCATGATAAAACTAATAAGAGTAATGACTTTATGAGTGGAAGGAAAAGACTGGCAAGATGTAATTGAAATTTTGGAATATTTTTATAACACCTCCATACACTCAACCATAGAAATAGCACCATACAAAGCCATGTATGGAAGAGAGCCTGCTACACCAGTATCCATGCAATACTGCACATACTCAGGTAAAACAGACAATGAATACATAAAAAAACTGAAAAACCAGATGATGAGCATCCACAAAGCTATGTGCCACAGAAAAAAGCAATCCACAGTAAGACAGGAGAGAAACTTCAACAAGAAAATTTATAGAAAATTTATGAAAAATAGATCAAGTTTATGCATACGCATTAATGAGAACACAAGACATAAACTAAGTACAGAAACTAAAAACACAGTGGGCAGGGCCATACACAATCCAACAAGTATTACCTAATAATAACTATAAACTAAATAGTGGAGGAATCCTACACTTGCAAAATCTAAAAAGGGCAATGATGGACATTGAACAAATTTCATTAAATCAAAATGATGAATTCCAAATTATAAGAAATAATGAAGGGACTTATTACAATATGAATGAACTTGACAGCATTTGTGAAGAGGAATTTGACAAAGAATTCAGAGCAAACATAGATGATACATCACTAGAAAAAAGAGTAATGCCCCAGAGGGCAGCAAAAAATAAACCTAAATAGAACCCTGAAATATGGGATATTATTCTATTAACTGAACACAAATGAAAAAAACAGGCCAACTGAAGAATCAATCACAACCAAAAAGCAGGAGAGTGAGAAGACAAGCTCAACAATCCAAATGGCAACTAAAGGGCAGGGGAATGAAGAGGGACAAACTCCCAAGACTGATTGTCAACTAAAGGACATTAGGTCAGAGAAACAACATGAACAGGAGAGAAGCCCAGACAACCAAAAAATGGCAATCAAAATGGATTATGCCACAACCCCCAAAACTTGATGTCAACTAAAGGGCAAAGAGAACAAAATTCCCCATCATGCTCTTCAACAACTAAAGGTCAGAGGTACTAAGAATATCTGTGGTCAACTAAAGGAACCAGATATTGAGGAAATAAGCAATGGATCTCCCATGGACATATCTGAACAATCCTTGAGAAGTTTGCTCACCACAACCATACCATTTTCATACAGACAATTAAACATAACCTACTCAAAACAGTCATCCAGATCAGAAGACCATGAAAGACAGATGATAACAGTAGGTGATGGAAAATTTCCACCCTACTTTGTAACAAGAAAAATGTGGGATAACTTGTATGATCACGTGAGACAAAGATAATTCATATGGAAGCATACAGTGGTCAAACACAGAAAGAGTGATGGGTCAACAATACCAATGGTAATCAATAAGGAGTATGGTGCACATCTCATTTGATGAACAATTCACTCTAGTAAATGCGCGAAAGATAATAGCATACAGAGAGAAATGGATCAATGAGTGTGAGCAAGCCAATTGTGATAGAAACAACCAATAACACAAGAATATGTGCAAACAAGATAGAGATCTTAAGTGAGCAACATGAAAACAAAATATATGTGAGGAATGAGTCAAATAGCAAACTCCAAAAAAAACTGGAATAAAATTCTCAACATAGAAAAAGAAGTTATGTTGAAATTAGCAAAATAATCTAGAATGGGAGAGATTGCAAGCAGTGAATTTACTTAAGTGAATTAAAATAACAGTGAAAGATTCGTCATTCTTAATCAGCTAAGCTGTTGGGGGAGTGTACCATAATTGGTAAAAAATCAAATAAAGAGATAAAAACAAAGACTAAATCTGAGTAATCATGATTTATTATATTTTCTGAATTATGCTTATTCATCAGTTAATAATTTGTAATAGTAATTTATGTGCAGTTATGCAAAAGTGTTTCACAAATCATTGAAGAAAACACAAGGCTAATTAAGTTGTGATGTTGTGCAATCATTAGCAGACAAAGATCGTCATCGTATCTAAAATTTATCATGTGTTTTATACTGTGATCTATCACTTAATTTATTAATCATTAATTTAGATATGATCATGTGAAATTCATAAAGTGCAACTACACATTGCATATGTTTCCTACAGCATTCCCATCCCAACAATGATGATAAACTAATACAATAGACAAATTCAATAGTAAGATATATATGGTCATTATAAGCAAAGTGTAGAATAAATTACAATTTTGTCTTGTCTTAAACATGTATGTGGGTTTTACCACATACGTTTATTAAATATTAGAAATTGCGAGTTTTTGCATAAACTAGTTTTTGGTTTTTTCCGAAAAATTATTTAAATGCACATTACAACAAAAGAGAAAATATTCCAATGACGTCAAAGATACACCCCCACCAATATACACGGCTCAGCAGAGGCCAAAGGTCCTCTCGACTTATCAGAAAAAAGTGGAACAGCCAGGCTACCATCTCTCGACCAATCAGAAAAAAGTGGAATAGCGTCTCATGCTTTCTTTACTACTACTGTAGAAGCAGAAGCACTAGGGCTAAAGGAATACGTAGAAGCACGACCTAGAGAGTCACTACTGGAGATCACTAAGGAATTAAGGAAGATAAGAACTGAAAGTGAGGGAAAGGCAGCATACCAGAGTAGGATGGAATTAGAGAGACAAACAAGGTATAGGCACAACGCAATGCATGGAGAATACTGGAGGAACACAGAAATGTGTGACAGAGAAGAGAGCAACAAGTGGTTAAAGAAGGCAGGACTAAAAAGAGAAACAGAAGCACTGATAATGGCAGCACAGGAGCAAGCAATAATAACAAACTAGGTGAAGAAGCACATAGACAAAAGAGTAGAAGTAAGTGATAAGTGTAGGCTATGTAAGAAAGAGGCGGAGACAGTAGATCATCTGATAGCAGGGTGTGAGATGTTGGCACAGAATGACTATAAGTTCAGGCATGACAGGGTGGGACGAATGGTAAATTGGAGCTTGAGCAGGTAGCATGGGTTAGACGCAGGAGACAAGTGGTATGAGCACAAGCCACAGGGCGTCATAAGATACTGTGGGACTTCAACATACAGACGAGTAAGGTGATAGAAGCACGGAAGCTAGACATAGTAGTAGTATACAAAGAGAAAAGATTGGGAACAGTGATAGACATAGCAGTACCAAACGACAGAAAGTTAGAAAGCAAGAAGAAAGAGAAGATAGACACGTGCAGGGAGTTGGCAGCGGAGAGAGAGAAGTAGTCCCGGTAGTTGTAGGAGCACTAGGAACAGTGAGTGAGAAGCATAAGAGATACTTGGAGGAGTTTGTAGTACCAAAGTGGTGAGGAGCATTAGCACAGAGGGGAGCATTGTTATGAACAGCTAGAGTCCTGAGGAAAGCTCTCACATTCTCTGGGAACTGGTGACTTCCCCGAGCTGAGAGTGATACCAGCATGAAGCTGTGAGAAGTATAATAATAATAATAATAATAATAATAATAATAATAATAATGTACTAATTCATTTAAAGTTGGGTAGGGCTAGACTGGGCCGGACTTGGGCTGGGATAGAGCGAATTGTCGACACAACAATTTGGGCTGGGCTTGGGCTGAATGTTTGAATTGGTATTTGAAATACAAGAAATAATTCACTTGAAAACATAAACTTTGCAAATGACAAAAAACGTTCTCTTTAAATTTAATCAGCTCTGCATTGTTAGCTGGTGCAATACTTCTAGCATCTAAATGTTGTCTGCTACAAGCAAAGAGCGTTTATGAAAATTCCACACTGATGTAAGTTCGCAGAGAATTTTAGTAATATATAAGAAATGATATATTCTAAAACGATAAAAAGGACAACAGCGATCCTGGAAATAATATGTTGTGGCAATACTTATATTAAGAAGAACCTATGAACCAATGACATATATTATACCTTGGCCGTTGGGCATAGTGCATAGAAGAGGGTTGCAATATTTTAAGAGGGGGTTGCTTCAAAAATAGTATTATTATTACAGTGACTAAATACCAATATTTTTTCCTTCAAACATTCATAAATATTTGTAATAAAAAAAATTAACAACGTTTTAATTGAAATTCTTTTAAGAACTTGTAAAAGTCTCTTAGTGAAACTCCAATAGTTTTGTTGAACGTGTAAGAATGCATATAAAAGTTAAAATAATTTCAAATTTCATGTTCATATAGAATTAAGTTTTAAGAAATGTTTGGATATAAGAGCAGGAGTAGATTAAACATATTAATAAATCGTTGTTAGTTAAGCCAACAATCGCCATTATCTCACTTAACATTACAATACTATAAACGGTAACATTTTTATATGTTTTCTATAAAAGTCTAATCAAAAAATTAAAATATAAGCAGCTTCATTTATAAAAAGAGGAGACACGCCTCATTTAAATTGTGCACTCCGGTTTTTGAGATTTTGTAAAATTGTGAGATGAAAGCGTTTAAAAATTTAGAGAAGAAACTAACAAGAAGTTAAATAAATCTTTGAGCAAGTAAAGTTTAATCTGTGCACAAATTTAAAACGGTTTAAAAATTTTTTTCTTCATTGGTAATATTTGTTAAAATGAACATTCAATTATATTTGGTAGCCAGCTGCAATCACTTACAGGAAGGGCTCACGTCTGCTCCAGGCCTATGGCCCTGTATGACACGTACAATTGTGTTAAGGTTAACAATACAATTTGAATGTGAACAGAATTGAATTAGCATTGTTGACGGACTAAAGCGGATATACACCTATGGACATATTGATCAATACATTGAAAATTGTCCAATCAAATTCATAGTATAATATTTATGTGCGTCTATGAGGCAAAAGACGCTATCAGTGGCGTAAAAGAAAAATAATTTGGGCCGGGCAGGGTTTGGGCCCAAAAAATCGGCCCAATTCCAACTCTCTCATTGAGCATAATGATTTTATATTGATGTTGCAGACATTCAAAGTAGTGATGTGTGGGCCACCGATTTTTCCGGCCTGTGGTAGATTTGAGATACAGTAAAGTTTTGATATGAGATATAGCAAACAGAATTGTAAACAGAGATATTGTGTTTTGAGATATAGTAAACAGAATAGACTTACAATACTTTTATCTTTTCTTCTCTATACCAGCCCGTGGTCCGCCCGAGCCCGCGGGCCACCGTTGGGCATCGGGCCGGATCGCACACCACTAATTCAAAGCACTGGATCAGACCTATTAGTTTTTCCTCTTCTTAACTTGAAATAAAAATTAGTAATAAATTTACAATTATTATAAAGAAAGCCACAGCAATGATCTTTTGAAGTTTAGAGCGATCAATAAAAAGAAAGTACATTTGCCCATAGATGTGGGTATATCCGTGTATTTTCAAAATAAATTTTTTTAATAGTTTTGGAGAATATTTGTTAGAAAATTTTGACAAAATCAATTCTATTTCTATGGATACAATAGGCAGTTTGAGGTTAATTTGATTTAAGTGAAATTTTGAATTAAATTTCAATGTGCAGATTTTATGTAATCCATCACAATTTCTAAGTATGTGAGCATTCTCATGGTTTGGTTTTAACTGTTCATGAATGAGTTTTTATGCTGTATTTAGTAAATGCAAAGTGAATATCGAAATGTACTTTCGAATCTCAAATTATAAGTAGATGTCTCGTTAATAGAAAGGACTCCACCTTAAAATATAATGAAATATTTTACATGTCGAAATGTTGCAACATTTCAATAAGCATTAATCAACGTTTTTGCATCCCATTCGAACAATCGAAGTCCAGTACTTTGATAAAAGAAATTCAAGTGAAAAAATTCACTAGGGCCCTGCGGTATGAAAATTTTAGGAGTCGGTTCGGTTCAGTATCACTCAAAATACCGTGGTATCGGCATGACTATGCATATATATATATATATATATATATATATATAAAAAAAA
>CABFPE010000123.1:257273-271113 GCA_900660155.1 Hofstenia miamia | reverse complement strand
TATATATATATATATATATATATATATATATGTAATCATGTTGATTATGTTTGAATGAGAAGATGACACTACATTTGATAAATTATCTTATGAAAGTGATTTCCTAAAGATTACAACGTACCATCATCAGTAACAAATTTGGACGTATGCAACAAGTAAAACAAATACATTCAATGCAAAATTTGTTTTAGTATTTCGTGCACATGCATGGTTTTTGGCAAAAACGGCTAAACATTTGTTCAGTTTGGTTCCAACAAACTGTTATTATTGGTTAAAATAAGCGATTTGTGAAAAGACACGTAGACAAAAATTAACGCTAAAAAACGTTTTTATAACGATTTTGTATATAAAATAACTGTTTATTTTTGTATAAAAATGCACACAACTATTTTCTTTGTATTCTGAACTGTCTAAATAATATTTTATTTTATCAGTTAAATATCATAGACACTATGAAACACAAAATTGGAGATCAAGTGTAAACGCACGTTTGTTTGCTTAGAACAGATCAAACACATTTCAACATTGAAAACAATGGCAACGTTAAATATTCTTATCCTGTTAATGAGACTAGAAATTTTTTTATTTGAAATATCTATCCTTTGCAATGTTTTAGATAATCAAGTTGCTTACCATAAAATAGTAAGATTATTGAGTCCCCAGTTAAAATAATTAATTTAGAAGTTGATTAGTCAGTGCTCAAGAAATTAGGTAACTAAATGCTAGTACAGTTTGAGAAATTTATAAAACAAGTTTACAAAAAATATTGAAAATCTTAATGTACGCACAAATATTGTATGCAAGATAGTTAAGAAAGAAGAAATGCTTGTAAAGCAAAAACTTTTAATCTTTTGGCGGTTTTATAATTTATCATAAAATTTGATGGTGGCACCTGAAGAATTTTTGAAATACAATACCCTATATTAGCATATTGAGTATTTGTTAATTAGCTGCGATTGCAAAAAATGGTTTGCTGCACTAATTCGATTAATATCTAAACTTGGAGAAGACAGTTTTGATTCTATCGAATTATATATAGCGTTTTTATTTCAATAATAAATTTCGTTTCTTTCATTAATGTATTATTACTTAACTATGTGACCCACATTTCGAAATTTGATATTTGTGTACATCTAGGTGCATCTGAGTTTTTAGCTTCAAACCCATTGCAAACACTGAATGATATCGATACCTCTCACTAATGACTTTTATATACTCATGCAATTTTTTAAAGTTTGAGAGTTTTACTTTTGCTTCAATGTTTTTAATTTTTAAAAAGAAATTTTAGCAATTTATAGTTACTTGTTTGATATGAAATTTTTTACACTTTTCAGTTTCTGCATATAGTTTGGATTGCAGAATCCAACAATAGTTCATTGCTTGTGAATTCAAAAGCTCTCTCTTAGCAAAATCTCTAATTTGTTAGTACTCATCATGAGCTCTTGACTTTCTTAGACAAAAGAATCCGGTTGCCTTATACGTAAATTTTGTTGTTCATGCACAAATTACATTTTTATCAAACCACTGATCTATCATTTAAGTAATCATTTCAATACTGTAAATGACCATAATCAGGAATAATACATGTGAAGCCATTATGTAGGTATTCATAATTTTACCCATTCCTAAGTGTAAAAATATGGTGATACTCACATGTTAGGATTAACATATTTTTACCTTACTTATTCTCCATCCCATATTTATTGTGATTTTATGTTTTCTGGTAAACTTGATAATGTGATGCTCATAATAATATCCCTCAAGTCTTTCTACTTCAATTTTTTTTGAATTGATGATCTCTTATATAGTTGCCCTTAGCATTCTTATTTACTTGATAAGATTATACTACTGGGATCATTTCTAGAATATGTTCTTCACCATTGCAAGGCTCTCTTTGATGATCAGGTTAAGTGTGTTCAGTGTAGCATGATGTTGCAAGAATAGCTTTGCTCTCTCACATTCGTACTGTGTGTTTCTCTCTCTCTCTATACGTGCTTTGAAGTTTTGACGTTTTTCCATTTTTTGTTCTCTCCCTACTCCTTCAGGAAACCGAATTTTCCCCTACTACCAAACTTCAGTGCTTCCACCCCCCCTACTTGGATCATTCCAACTGGATTCTCCTTATCCAAGTATAAGTTGTTTTGTTTTTTCTCCTATTAAATATGCTCAACCTAGTGCTAATCCTCCTAAAACCTTTTTTTCTGACAAGCTCCTAGTTGCCCCAGAAAATATTGACGCCACCTCTTTTCAGCCAGACTCATTTAAGAACTTGACTGCTACATCCTTTTACTGCGCCCCACCTCCTAACACAAATGCCTCAGATAGATCACAATTCAATATTACAACTAAAATTATGGAAATATTGTCATCCGCAGTTACCAATATTGATGCATATAACCAGTTCTCTAAAACACTATCTAGTCCTTGGAATAGCAGCCACCTTCTTAAGGCGCTGCAATAATGTCTAGTGTGAAGTTACCTAACTTAGTGGTAAGAAGTAAAAAAAGTGACTGCAGAAACCATCATTGATTAAGGCAATTATATGCAGGATCCATCAATTAGGCCAATAGGGAAAAGGATGAACCCTTTCTCTAATGGCAACAGCCAAAAAGTTTGAAATTGTGAGAGTCCAGGGCCTTTGGTCATTGACAGTGATAATAAGTATGATTTCACTGATTAAAATCTTTCCAGTATCATTTTACTGCACTCCAATGGATGTTTCTTCTTCTTTCCTGAAAGTAATTAACTACAATGTAAAAGGCCTTGCTAGCAACAAAAAGTTCCACCACGTCTTTGAAACTCTTCTATATTACAAGCCTGATATCATCTTCCTGTTGGAAACAAAAATTTGTGATCTATCTGAAAGTAGCAATCAATTTCTCATTCAAAGAAATTATAAGGCATACATAGCAGCACGATCCACGATTAGAAAAAGCGGGCTAATGACAATAATAAAGGGAAAAAATCTTAAATTCAAACTTAGCCATGTGTGCACAACTCCCTAAATTTTCGTACAAGAGAAGTCCGAATTAGTTATTGTTAATCAATAGCTAGGCAAGGAAGAATATAAAATACTATTAATTACATTGTAGATCCATTCTCTAAACTGAGGCTACTTCTTTAATTATGCAGGGAACTCTAAATGTTTTTACACATCAGAGGACGTAAGGGTATCTACAGCAAGTACACATTTAACTAAGATCAGATATAACTACCTAAGTAATAACCTTTTAACTAAATTCAACTTGCATGATACATCAGACACATTAGGCAATTTGCGCCATACCTACCAAAACCACATTGGCTCTTATTCATCAGGAATTGACTACTGTTTTTCGTCGTATGATCTAGAGGGGTTTACTCTTATGTTATAAATTCAAAGCTCCTTGCTCACTACTTTTAGGGTTAAAACATCCAATGGCATAGGTTTATGGAGAATGAGATCAGCCGCCATTCAATCTAACGGCAGCGAATTAAGTAACCTGATTTCTAAGTGCCTAATTGATGCCAATATTAACAATATACAGCTTAATTGGCGCTAATGAAGTACGAAGCCAAAAAATTTATCACAAATAACCAAAAACAATTGGAAAACGAATGGTACATATAGGCAGACAGTGTGAAGAACAGCGGCAGCTGATAAATGAAGAAATGATTAATTACCATGAGATGAAAATAATTAATGAGAACGAGATCGAAATCAAAAATGTTATAACTGAGAAAATACATAGCCAATTAAAATATAGAGTATAAAATTGATGAGGGAAGTGAAAAAAAAAATTCGTAGCTATTTAAATGCCTCAATGAGTAAACTTTATATATAAGGTTGAAACAGCAAGTGGTATGTATGATGATCCAGACAAGATTATGGAGATCTTCACCGGCTTGAATGCTACTTTTTATAAGACTTTCATGCATATTTTAGCACCTAAGATCAAAATTCTACTAGATAATGAGGCAAGGGTATATAAATCCAAACATAACATGTGGTGTTATCAAACTTATTCCCAAGAAGGGAAAGCAAATTGAGAACTCTAAATCTTTGAGACCTATCACACTTTTATATATGGACCTCAAAATTATATCACACATTCTGTGCTCTAGATTGGCTACTCTTAGTTAAAAATTTAGTAATGGCCTTCAAACTGGATTTATTAAGGGAAGAAAATGCAGCCTAAATATTTGTATGCTTCAGTGTATTATAAATAAACGCAAGCCTGAATGAATTGACTTTGGAGTAGTGAACATAGACTTCAAGAAAGCATACGATTCTATCAATCACCAATATTTAATTAGTGGCTCTGTACAAGAGCAATGTTTCATATCTACTGATAATTGGCACCTATCTCCAGCCATTAAAATCGAGAGGGGTGTTGTGCAAAGTTACCCACTATCATGCTCTCTATTTAATTTTGCTATTCAGCCAATTCTTAGATCCATAAATAACAATAAGAAAATTATAGGATTTCAATATCATAATGTTACACTTACGTATCTTTAGCTTTTGCTGTTGATATTTCACTTTTCGGTTTCAAATAAATATAGCTTAAGAAAATTTTTTGAAAGAATTGGAGAGTTTTGGCAAAGCCAGTGGTCTTGCAATGAATGAACAGAAATCAATTTACTGTGGTCTAAATGAAGCTAAGAGGTGGTACAGCAGCGGAACATCAAAACATGACTGTGTTAATCTGTTGGGTATAAAATTGAATATTAGTCAGTCCAATTCAATTAATATGCAACAGTTCCTAACAGGAAATAAGCTCCTCATTAATTGTATACCCAATGTCAAAATTTCCATATTTTGGAACACCAAGGCACTAACAATATTGCTATTTAATAAATTATTGTATCACATTCAATTCTATCCACAAGTCTTGGTTCGGTAAGCAACAGCATACAAAGAGCAGTAAACAATGCAATTTGGAACAACAATAGCCACTTACGGCCTACCAGTCTACTCTATTGCTACTATAATAAAGGAGGGATCCAAATGGGTAATGTCTTCTATCTGCAGGCCTGCAATAAAATTAATATTTTACTTACTATTTTAATGCGTCTTGTCATTTATATAACGCGGTGATTAGGCAAACATGCAAAAAAGGAAACCTGTTAGATAGAATTATGAGCAAAATGTCCACTCCTCTGGTCTTAAATGTTTTGTGTCCCAACATTTATGACGCACTAAAAGTCATGAAAAACCTGATTTTTCAACCTATTGCAATGTACAGTACAAGCTTTCCCAATAGCCCTCAAGGTCTTATAAGCCTAACTAAATATATTATTATGAAGCGTAATAAAACCCTTCAACTCAATTAAAAAATGAAGAGAAAATCTTTAACAAACTTTCTGTACGTTAATGATTCCAAAATCGAGAATACACTGCTAAAAGCCACCAGCTATTTTGATGTTACATTAAAAAATATTCAGAAGATTTTAAACAGGATAAAATTGGAAAAGATTAGACCTTATCATAAAACTATCCTGTTCAAAGTAGTTGTAAAACGTATAATAAACCGGGAAAAGTTTTACTTCTCCATGCTGATTGAATATCCAATATGCCGACTCTGTAGATTGGTAAATACAAATAAAAGACATTTAATCTTTTAATCTAATGTACGTTTGTGTGAAAAACCTGACGATTTCAATGCCATAACAGATATTCTAAAGACAGACAACCTTGGGAATATTGCTCAGTACATTGTCAAATCGATTGCATCCCCAAGACACTTGTAATTATATTTTAGGAAAACTATACATTACATATATTTTTAATTATCGGACCCCTTTTTTACACAGTTAAAGCAAGTGTCCTTTTTTACTGCCTCTTTTATAATAAAAGTATTTTTGTGCTCATCAGATTTCCGACCTTTGTGTTTTTTCATTTAGATCTTCCTATGGTCATGCCTTTACTACTCCGTGTGTTTGTAAATATTGTTCTTTGTGTGTTAGAGTGAGGCGTTCAAGTTGTTTTAGTACAGTGATGAAATGAACTGCTTGCAAACAACTGTAAATAGCACAAATTTTGTAAATAGAAGAGCAAGAAAAAATTATCAGTTGATCTTCTAAGTAAAATTAATGTATAAGAATAATAAATAAAAAACAAAAAAGATAAGCTTTATAGTCTTTTATTAAACTAATCAAAATCTCCTGAGATTTCATTATGACTAAATTAATTTTAAACATATATAGGCCTCGTGACAGTGCAGCATGGATTCGTAATATAATTTGATTTCGTGATATTTTCAAGTTCACTTCTTGTCTACGCCCCTGGTCTTAATTTATTACTGTTGTCATTGCTGTTAAAGATGCTGTCATTAGGGTATAAAATTCGTGCAATTTGTATCATTGAAAAATTGGGTTTGGCTTATTTTTCTCTAATAATGTGAAAACTTGTCAAATGTGCATGTGCTGCATGCCATCTACTTATTATAGAAAACTATGAATGGATCTGGTTTTTAAGAAATTGTAAATCTGTCGAACCTAGAAAAAATAGGTTTAGTATATGATTGCAAAAATTAAAAGTTGTTATTCAATCTTCTTTGATTGATGGGACGATGCATTATGTTTAATTGATTGGAACAGTGTCCAATAGCAGCAGATCTTAGAATTTAAATTGCATAAAGCAGAAGAATTATAGCAGTTCCTAAAATGCTTAAGCTCCAATTGCTGAGCGTCATTTTAATAACATCATGTCATGTTTTTATAAAGGCGAGCAGCAATTCAAGCAAAGAGGTTTTAATTGTTGTGATGGCGAGCTCTGATTCTCAATCAGTTTACCATGGCTATCGAACTGCAATTGATTTGTTAAAAGAATCTGAGCTGAGTAATCTCATAAATTTTGAGTTTCGCTTTGATAGAGGCAATGAAGGACTGGCAGTGAAGCACATTGTTGATATTTTAAAAGAAAATCAAAGAATTTTCGCAGTTGTTGGTTCTACGAAAAGCGCTTGTTCTATGGCTTTAGGTTTGTAAACGAATGATTTCTTTAATAATATTCAATTCCCCTATCTGAGGCGAGTGCAAGAAGAATTTTATCAAATATTGTTTCATTTTATCAAAGTTTTTTATAAATAATTATACTCCCTATGAAAATATAGACCAATACAAATATATAATTATTGCAGGCAATTAAATAAATTTAGTTTTCGCTTTGTTGTTTATTCAATTTATGTTGTTTCTTTGTTTACGTGGTGATCAATCTTCGCCATTTAGGCCACGGTTAGACTAGTGATTGGTTCAAAAGTGATCTGTCACATTTTAAAGAATTGCACGCGCAGGATTTTTTTGTGATCGTCACATCGCTAATTATCTCGGGTGGTTAGACATGCGATTCAATTAAAATGTGACAGATCACTTTTGAACCAATCACTAGTCTAACCGTGGTCTTATATAATGGTGCTCCTCGTTTTGTAGTTTAAAATTTTTCTTTACCTTGATTTTCATGCATAAATATCCTATTTTTGATATTAGACATCCGTTAACCCACTAAGATTTTTTTCGAAATCTGTAATTGACTTCAAGAAAATATTTTAAATCCTCTTATAACTCATGAACTAATGAAGATATTTAAAATCTAAAAACAACACAAGATAGAAAATTGTTTCCTCTTTCTTTTTCATTGTAAGTTCGCAGTCTGCTCTGTCCCGTTTAAGTGCAACAAACTTTGATTTTGGAGCGTCAGGTGTTCACTCACATAAATTGCCTTCATAATAACGAAATGTTTCAGGGCATTTTATTAGCTGCTATTAGGAGATACAGTGTGAGAATATGAATAACCAGCGTTCGAATGATTTCTCTTATGGCATTTATGCTGGTTAACGTTACATTTAATACCAATGCTTGCTTCAATGCAATTTTATTAAATTTTTTGTTTATGTTAGTTATTTTCAAAATATCAGAGAATTTATTGACATATATTTATTTCCATTTTATAATATTTCTATTGCGTGTAATGACTGTGTAACAAAGTATTGGAATACTTTGCCAAGTGCTGTAGTGACTTCAATATCACTTGATACATTTAAACACAATCGCAGCTTAGCAGTTTTTGCATTTTTCATTAACACTAGCCGTGCTAGTATGTCTCTGTTTTCATATTCTCCTATTTACTTTCGAGCTCGCATGTCAATGCTTGTGATAGCATTAGCCTTTGCCTGCGTTCATTGTTCAAGTTCACACATATTACATACAATTTACTTTATTATTCTGAATATTCACAATTTATTGAATTTGTTCAATGAAAGTATATATCTGTTTATCTATTCTTCTATATTGTTAAGCTTATGAAGAAAGTTGTGTGGTTTCGCTCATATACAACCTATGGGAACCAGAAAATTTGTTATATTTGAAAACAAACCATGTTAACTAGAGCGTCAATAAGTTTAAGCGCCACATGTATACGCATTTTGTAAGAACAATACGCACTTGAAGAGATCAACAGCAGTGTTTAGAAAGAAATTTTCGTGAACATCGCAAAATGGGAACAAATTTGAATTTCATCATGAAAATGCTTAAAGTTTAACAGTAACATTGCATTCAATTAATGGAACAAGGAATGTTTTATAATAATAGCATGTTTTATTATAAGTTCTTTAATAGAAAATCGTAATTTTATATCTTAAAAACATTGCATATTTTCTTAGAATGCACATCCCTTTAATGAAATTAACTACTTCAAAGACTTTAAAGATGCATGTAGTGCTTAATGTACTATTAAGATTACTAACCAAGGCGACCCTTAATATTAAGCAGATTTGGAACCGAGCCTTAAAATAATGTAGCACCCGGGCCGAAATTTATCATATCTGAAATTAAGTGTATGTTTATTAATTGAATAAGATGATATGTTGAATTCAATGCATCAATTCATGTACTGCTCTCAGTACGAAAAACGTTAATAACTTAGAGATTTTAGCTTCTTTTGGCCAGCGTGCATTACATCAATAAATGTCATAAGTGATTTCTTTTTACTGTTTTAATGAATAACTTGAATAAACATAAATAGTACTTCCAAGAGTGCATATGTAGATGAAATGAGATATCGAATGAAATATCATTATAATGCACGTTGAATACATATGTACATGTAGAACATTCAAAAAGATGTATAAACCGGTAAATTTTATCACCCGGGCCCAGGTCTGATTTTTTTCGTGTTGATGCGGGCCGGATCCGTGCCGACGATATGCGGCCTGGCAGAAAAAACCGGCCCGGTTCTAACTCTGATATTAAGGCTCGCCTTGTTACTAACGCACTCGTTTACATGGGAAATAAATAAAAGAGAATGAATTAGACCTAAGTGATGTTCTGAAAGTAGAGTCATTCAAAAAAATATAGACATTTTGAATAATCACTCACTATATATCTCATTTACATATAATCAAGACTTAACGGCTAAAATAGAATGTTTTCAGAAAGTCTAGAAATACGCAAGAGACCACAAAATATAATTTAGTTTATCCATAAACACTATGTTAATCCTTAATTATGTCTGAAAAAATTGTAAAATTCCGAATTTCTATAATGTTATTCTCAGTTTGAATTAATAATGTTTGAAGCTATGTACATGCTAAAACTCGAATATATACAATTTTCAAATATTTCAATTTTTCGAAAAATATAGAGTATGTATCATTCTAGTTGCATTATGTTGTCATATGCGTTAAATAATGTTTAACTTAAGTCCTAAAAAACTTGATAAACATTCATTTCATTGTGTTATAACTTTCATTTTAGGACAACTTCTAAAGCACTACAGTATACCTCAAGTTAGTCCCAACTCAGCTTCACCCCTACTTTCTGATAGAGAAGAATATCCCTTCTTCCTAAGAATGACTAATTCTGCTTTAGAAAGGAATTCTGTTCGCATTGCGCTCCTCAAATATTTTGGTTGGAAGAAAATTTTTGTGGTAACACAAGGCATTGAGTTCTTTTATGATATTTATGAAGATTTTAATGAGAAAGCGATAAACAATAACATATCAATAATAGAAAACTATATCGTTCATGACAGTAAAGAACTAAAAACAGTTGTTCCAGCTTTGCTAGAAAGAGATGCTAGAATAATGATTGTTTTGTCATATTCATCAATTGCTCGAAGCCTTTTATGCCAAGCATATATACATGGCATGTATGGTGAAAAATATGTTGTAATATTGCCCTCAAATGTAAACAGAAACTTTGTGTCGCTTAGCAGTTTCGAAAATCATGAATGTACTAGAGAAGAAACGGGAGAAGCATTAGAAGGAAGTTTGCGGGAAGCTGCTCTTGGGTATAGAATGCAGGCATTCATTCACCCGTATAATGGCAATTATGACGTAGATGAATTGTTGCAGGTAATTTACAAGCAGATGAATAGATCTATTGGAATATCATATGCTGGCAATGGATTTGATGCTATTATGACAACGGTTTTAACTATTGAAGAAATCATTAAGAAAAATTCATCATATTTATTGAATGGTGATACCAGTGAAGTTGGGGAAATGCTCTTAAATGCTTTGCAAGCTTCTAAGTATGAAGGATTTCTAGGAAAAATAGTTTTTGATAATCAAGGAAACTTAAAGAGATTAATTTCAATTCAGCAATTTCGAAAATCGATAGGATATAATGCATACCAGTTAGGAATTTTTGATGCTGTAGACGATAAATTGCTATTCACTGAACCAGTTTATAATGAAATTCCTAAAGATGAGCGAATTAAAGTTAAAGTATTAGACACAATCTCAAACTTAAGGTTCATTTCTTTAACTGCAATTGCAATATTTGGGACCTGTATATCAATAATAGCAATATCGATTAATATAAAACATCGAGAGAAGCGATTCATAAAGATGTCGTCACCAGCATTTAACAACGTCATTTGCATTGGATGTGTGCTTGCTCATATAGGATCCATATTCATTATAATACCGCGTCATCCTTACATTCAGGGTTTTAGCAAAGAGTTTAGAGTATTTGTTAACGTCACTTCATTTTTAACAATTTCGTATGCATTTTCATTATCATTTGGGGGCTTATTCCTGAAGACGTATAGAGTTCATGTTGTTTTCACTCAAAGATTGCTACAAAATTCTAAAAAACTCAAGCTAATGCAAACGGAAGTACTGCTTTCATTGATTTCATTTCTTCTTCTATTTGATTCTGTATTAAGTGCTACATCCTTTTGGCTTACCTCTCCAGTCTTTGAGACTAGAATGTTTGGTGATGCAGTCTACGATGAGTTTATGGACATTGAAACACATTTTACGGTAATTGAAAGCGTTGATTCAATAAATAGTTATGTTTTGTTTGTCACTTTGGGATACAAACTCTTCATGCTTATTATTGGTGTTTTCCTTGCAATTTTGACCAAAGACGTGAAGCTAGATGAAATGAATGATAGCAAAATAATCGGCGTTCTCATCTATAACATCTGCATCGTGTCGATATTCTGTGCTCTGTTGTACTATTTTCTTCAAGAAATTCAACCAATCACATGTGATTTTCTAATATCTTTATCAATATCAGTTGCAGCTACTGCATTGGTTATTTCATTAATGTTTTCAAAAGTATTGTTACTATGCAAATTATAATGAGGCTTTGTCATATGCTATAAATATTAAAGCTAAATATTTTGTTGTTCCAATTCTAAAATTTGTTACTCAGTTTCATGTAGGCCTATTGTATGGATAATTTTACCAGTACAAAGAATTTAATTAGTCAGAGCACAATTATGTTGAATTAGAAAAATCTACTTTAGTGCAAAATATTTCACTGTTTTGCAAATTTAGCCAGTAGTATGTATTTGTATTACAAAAAATTTTGCTGCGTTCTTACAGATAAAGTATTATTAGATAAAGATTAGTTCACCTACAATTCACACCTGATCAGCTTCAGTAACAAACTGATTTGATTTAAACATGCTATTAACATATTCTATTCTAAGTGAACTGAAAATTATTGTAATTAAATAATTATTTTCATGCGACCACGGAAACATATTGATATTACTTTATGGTGGATTTTATACAAATAATAACAAAGCATGTGCATAAATAAAATCAGAGATATACACGGACTGAAAATTTAGGCCCAAGCCCGGCTCAGTGCATTTATGTTAATGTTAATTCGGACCATTTTACCCTCATTTTATAATCCAAAGTATTTCTGATGTTTTACAGTTTTCTAGACCAAACTAGGGCCTGTTAAGAAATTATAATCTACGCACTAAAATGATAACACTTAAACAATGCAAAACTTCAAAATCTAAATTCTATATTTCAACATATTGCATATATACGTAAATATAATAGTTCAAAATTATCGCGCAAATGTATTTGAAATATTTTATAAAATGGTGATAAGTGTCATCGATATTTATATTATTATTTTAATTCATATTCAAGAGTAAGTCAAGAGTGTTCTTCTTGCATGGACGAACGTAAATTTGGAAAATTATCCCATTCAGGAATTTGGAGCGATGCAATTAGTGTTTCTGGCAATAAATAGCTGTCGCGGAAAACTGTTCTTCCATTTCTGCTGTTAATTTTTAAGAAGTGCATGGAAGGCACATCACAAAACCACCTTGGTATTTTCAATTATTATTTGTCACATTTTACAGCTATATAGTACTTTCCATAAGCAAATTAGGCGCTATTTAAAAAAATTGCTGCATCAATGTTTTGAAAAGTAAATACACGATACATCCTGCCCCTGTAGCATAATCCATTATAAATTCAAAAAAGTAAAGGAAAATCAACCAAGATCGAATATTGATTAAACATAAAACTAATTTGTATCATTTTGTATTTTTAACAGAATTAGCACCACGTCATGTAATTTGAAAAATTGTAAAGCAAGTATTTGCCGCTTTAACCTTTTAGCAAGCAGACATTTGCACGCAGAAATATTCTACCGTGGACTGCAGAAAATAAAACAGAAACAGGTACTTGTTTAGCTTACAAATATGTTTGCAGTAATTTCTATAAATATGTACAAAGGTAAACATTTAGTTGATGGAGAATAAAATCCTTAGAAGTTAATTTATCTTTATTCGGTTTGCTTATTTATTAATAATGCGCAGCTATAAGCAATTAATGTGTGTAGTAATCGAAAGGCTGTTGCGAGGAGAAATGAATTGGTGCCTTGATATTTACGCACGTGTACAATAACTAGGGAGATTTTTCTAACATGCTTAGCTGGCTAGCGATCGTTCATTTCTACATGTAGTAATAAATTCGCGATAAGGCTAGTCAGCCAAACCTAGGTGTATTAAATATTTATTTATCTTATTTTAGATCTAAATTAGGTGCATCTTAGGAGACCTATCCCATGTTGATCAAAAATGGAAATTTTATTAAAAAATTAATTTTTATTGATTTTTTATGCAAGTTTTCCAAAGGAATTTTTAATAGATTTTCTATAAAACTTTGGTAAAGCATCAATAAAAATTAGTAAAAATTTGATGAATTATTAATAAAACTTTGATAAATTTTAATAGTATCAAATTTAATATTTACATAAAGAACTTCAATTTATTAATATCATTTCAAATGCAAGATCTGAACAACAAATGTCTATTATGTGCTCTACCCACATCCAATTGTGCAATGATACAATAAATTTTATAAAACAAACTTATAATTCTCTGAATATATATACATTAGCAACAAGGTGAGATTTCTTCAAAAACAAACTTTTCTTTAATATTTTGCACATATTGAAAGCATTTTCATTGTTATTATCAATTAGCCATTTAATAACATTGCGTCACTAATTTACAATAGTAAGTAAATAAAATTCATTTTAGCCAAGCCATCATGAATAAATTATTCTTACAGCATATTGAGATATATATATA
>CABFPE010000123.1:235735-253683 GCA_900660155.1 Hofstenia miamia | reverse complement strand
CTGTAAACCATAAACAGCCCAGTTGTAAAGAAATGCTGGAATGAATATAATCAAAGCTTTTGGGTTTTCGCAATTTTGTTGGAGCATTTACAGCAATTAGGGGATTAAGCTCGATATCATAGTAATTGAGGAGATTATGAACAGCATTTACGCTAATTTGAGCTAAAAATTATCCACTTACAGACACTTGTGAGTGCCCTGTTTGATTAAAGTCTTATTTACTTGGTGACATATTTTCGAATTAATGTAGAGTTTAGGCATTTACTGAAATTGAGAATTTTTTTTAAACTTGGTTAAAAATCCAGAAAAACATTCAAATTTTTCCCTTACATGATGATGATGTATATTTATCTAAACACTTACAAAAAAATAAAAACAAATGCACTTTAGAATGCTAAAAATCCCCAGATTATTTGTACACTAAACTTGTTGTTACTATGTTTAGAAAGGATAATTTTTTAGCACTAGTGGTGCTCATTTATATTACCCATGACATTTAAATTATTATTTGAATATTAAATAAATTTGATTAGTATTTCATTGTATTACTTGACTTTTTATATTGTTCAAGAACCTAGTACATTCATTTTTAGATATTTTATCTATATTACAACTAATTAATGCACTGGAATTTATATAATTCCATATTTCACTGCATCTAACTTGAAGAGCATATCTTTGTAGTATTATATGTGTGATTAATTTCATTGAAATAGTTAAACTCCATCGGGTATTCTTTTCTTTGTAATTCTATTATATGCTTTAGTAGTTCAAATATGTATAATTCATATATATTGAGTATATCACTATCCAAGAATAACTGTTTTGTCGAATCTTTCGAATTTTTAAAATGTATTATACTTATTATCTTTTTTTGAATTTTGAAAATAGGCAGTAATGTGCTATAAGTAGTACCACCATATATCAACACCCCATATTGAATTATAGGTAAAATGTAAGTATTGTAATAATTTAATGTTACATGTTTTTGCACAAAATGTCTCAATTTCATTAACATACCACATAATTTAGATAGTTTCTTACACAATATATATATATATATATATATATATATATATATAGGGGTTCATTAAGTCCATCCGTGATTTAATTGCATCAGTATTCAAATGAATGTATTTTCAAAGCTATGTAATAAAGTTTTACATTCTATAACATCTGTTCAATATGAACACCATCTTTGTTGGAACCCATCCGAAATCTGGAAATGCAATTTTCAACTGATCTTTTAAGCATTTCGGTATCAATTTCATTTCATGCTTTCCTTATGGAATTTTTGAAATCGTCAATATTTTCATGTTTTTCCATAAACTATATTCTTTATATGTCACCAAAGTAAAAAGTCCGGAGGTGCATGATCGGAACTTCTTGGAGCCCATGACACTCCACCACCTCTGCCAATCCATCGTTCGGAAAAAGTTTCATTGAAGAATTTTCTGGCATCTGTACTCCAATGTGGTGATGCGCCATCTTGTTGGAAGAAAGCACGATTAAAGCAACGATGCCTCTTCAGTTCAGGAACAAAGAATGTCTGAATCATTGTCAAATAATCTCTTGCATTCACTATTCACAGTATCGGTAGGAAAAATGTAAGGTCCAATGAGTTTTATGGATGAAAAAGCCACCCAAACATTGACTTTTGGTGATGCTCTAGGAATCTCAGTAAAGTAGCTTGGGTTCTCATATCCCCAAATTATGGAATTGTGCCTGTTAATGAAGCTGCAACAATTTATCCAATATTTCTTTTCGAGCACAAAATCTTCAGCGCTAAGCTGTTGCAGTACGCGTAGTCGATGTGGCTTCAATTTTTTTGCATGCAGAATATGACAAATTGAACCAATCAATATGTCAAAGTGAGCTGAAGTGCGTCGTATGGATGATGAGGGCTCTACAACTTTCCCATCATCAATCGTTTTGTGGCAGGCCATTTCATTTTTTGTCATGAACACTGACAGTTTCTTTAAATTTCGCAAACAATGCAGTAATTGTCTTGTCAGATGGTTGTTGCACAATCATTTCTCCATTTGAAGCGCCTCTACAGATTGTAAATAGTGAAATTACAAAACAACATAAATTCTTTGCTCCATTGTCAAAATTTTAAAAATGACAGACGACTTTTCGCTAACTTAGTATTTTTAGCGATTTCTCTAAATTGGTCTTATTGCTAAAAATATTTTTTATGCCATGTACATGTATTAAGATAGCACGCGAAATCAATTTTCATATGCAATCACGCGACAGAAATATTACGTTGCAAGAAATATTTCGTGTAATAATGAATAATTGCAACTAAATTAACATGCAACGTAAATTCCAAAGTGTGAGCAAGTTTTTGACGTAAAGCAACCAAGTAGTTGATAAATTCATTATTCCGAAGATTGTAAAAACATCATTAGGGGCATTACATAGCAGAGGCTTGAGGCTTCCATCCCCTCCCCCAGTTGCCATGGGAGAGTTGACCCAACCCCCTCACTCGATCTCTAAATGAACCGCAAAATCTTGAAAAATAGTGATAGAGCAGACATGATTGCCTAACCTGACGTATGTGGCATAGCAAGGGAAAAATAGCTCAAAGGAACAACTCAAAAATAGCAAATATTGGCTAGAGATACTTCTGTAGAAAGAAAAAATAATAAGAAGATGTTTCACTGATGTTATTAATTTTTCACTAAAATTACAAATGCTTCAAATGTTTCACTTTACAACAAAGTGTTTCTTTAAGACAGACGACTCTTGAGCAAGCGAATTAATGATATCATCCGTGTGAATAGAGTCAATGACATCTTTCTCACATGAAAGTATGAGGAAAGCTGAAAAAGTCATCCGTAATGGTTGAGTGTAACCAAATGTTTACAAGTTTGACCTTTGACAGTGTGCACTCTGCTGTTACACTGGCATTAGCAATTACAACTAGATACTTATATGCAGTGTTCAAAGATTCAAATCCAGAAAGCTGAGCAATAAGCCGATATGGTTGTAAAAATGTATGTTTTAACCAAAGGTTTCTTGACGAGTTGTCTTCATCAGCGTCATTGCTGTCCTTACTGCCATCAACATCTTGTTCTATTGATGGAATGGAGGGTATAACATCAGTCATGTCAACCAACTTGTGATTCATGGAGTAAGTGGTTTTGAAATAATTTAACTGTCTGATGACTTTATCAGCATTTAAATTGTACTGGAGACAGAATGCCTCCACATCACCCAAACTATAATCATTTGTATCAACTAAGCGTCCAGAAGAAAAGGCCATCTTTTTGCTACAGCTAAGGTATTTTTTGACAAACGCCATTGTATTTCAGTGAGAATCAAATCTATAGCGGGGATAAAAGCATCAACATAAAAAAGGGTATCAGGTGATTGGTCTTGATTACCAACTGACCTATCAGCATATAATCGTTTTCGTTGGCAGTGAGTTTGGAAGGTTGGAAAATTTTATGTTGTTGAATTTTTGCATTTTTATACAAAAGAATTCGTAATATATACAATATTCTTAATTGATCGTTTTTGTACATGAATTCAAAAGGTCATAATTTGACATTTGATTTGCTCACTAATGTATTAACATTAGCAAGAAATTGAAGATAATATTTCTCTGATTAAACAAATTTTTCCTAAGAACAAAAATTCTTGCAAAATTACGGTAACAACACAAAATATAAAAAGGTTATAATTACAAATGTGGTAGTGACTAATCACATTTTATTAAATTAAATCAATTAAATAACATTTGATTGAGCAAATTAGTGTATTAGTAGTGTGCACATATTTTATATGAATCTATGTTTAGGACGTCACAATAAAGTATACTGCTTGGGCAGGTAGAAGTATCATGTTCACTTTAGATAATCCTGTAGATGATTTTGAAAAAGGAAACACTGATACTTTTTGGCACAGAGAAAAAATTATTGGTTACATAGAAAATGCTAAACTATGCAAAAACGGCAGTGATACATGGCATGTTGAAAGGGTGGAATTGAGAAGTTATACACTTGACAATATAAGTCAACTAATAATAACCGAAGTTTATGACTTTCCTTTGAAAAGATTTTCAATCAAGAGCGGCTGCATTATTTTACATATATTGGGGTGAAAACTCGAATTGAGGAGAAAATGAAACAGAACTTAGTAAATTATTATCAATGGAAAGTAAAATGTGATTTATTTATGGAACTGAAAGGTTGGAAAATTTTATGCTGTTGAATTTTTGCAATTTTAACAAAAGAATCGTAATACATACAATATTCTTAATTGATCGTTAAAGAAAATGGCAACGGATAATTCCAAAGAAAGCATTACTAATCCGTTGGATGAACTTAATAAAATACTAGAAAAAGTATATCAGAAAAAATCGGCAATGAAAGTGGATGACCTAAAGTATATTCAATCTCTAATATCAAAATGCAAATCAAATATTATAAATGAACTTATGTCAAAAACGAGATATACAGAATATTTATATGCTTCTATTACCGCTCAGAAAATTCCTGAACAAACAAAAACCACTAAGCGACCAATGAAAATAATTACTGTAAGTCTTCCAGAAAAAACATCCATTTCTAAGGAAAAACTCATGGTTTGAACAAAAACTTTCAACTGAAGCTAACCCTAATGATCCCCCAATTCATTTAATTAAATCAACAAAAGTGGAAAAGTATTGTTGAAATGTCATCCTTCAAATAACATGGAGATGATAACTAAAAAGGTACAAGATATGTTTGAGTATGAAACTAAACTTGAGACATCGTTTATGCCAACAATGTCTTTATCATATATACCAAATGTTTGTGTTCAGATAACTCCAGATATATTTAAGACGGAATTGTTACGATGCAACCTATGGATTCACGATCATCTTGATCAAAATTATTCCATTCACCTAATTTATTGCTACACAGTTAAATCAGGAGACAAAGTTGCCATCTTAAGAGTTTCTCCAAATCTTCGAAAAAGTATTATAGAAAGAGGATTTCTAAAATATTCTCACAAGTTTTGTACTGTAAAAGATGTTTTGAAACCTCGATAATGCAGTAAATGTTGTAGATTTGGTCACACCAAAAGTATCTGTAGAAATACAATCACTTGCAGCATTTGTTCTGAAAATCATTCTAATAAGGAATGTCAATCACATAGAAACACTATGAAGTGTGCACAAACTCAACAAATACAAATTTAAAAGAAGAAGCTCTGGGACATACAGCTTTTTCTATTCACTGTCCAATTTTCATTCAAGAACAAAAACTTCTTTGTCAAAAAATAGATTGGGGAAAAACACCACCTCAATTATGACTACGAAATGAACATTCACTACCTACTTTTCTATTAATCAATGTGAGATCTCTTAAAAAATATCATTCTTTTCCTAAAATTAAAACAACAACTATGCTTGAAAAAGATTTAAATTACTTTAATGTCGATATTTGCTTTGTTTGTGAAACACATTTAAAATCAACTGACCCAGATTCATTTTTGGCTATATCAGAATATAATATATACAGACGTGATCGTAATGTTTGCAAATGTAGAAAGAAAGGTTGTTTAGAAGATCATAAAGGCGGCGGCATTGCAATATATTCCAGAAAATTTCTTGTTACAAAGATTTTAGAAATAGCAGAAAATGTCGAATCATTATGGCTTCAAATTGTTCGCAATAAGCTAGTTATATTAGCAAACGTTTCATACCACCCTCCTGGAAATAATGGCAAAGAATTACTAAGATACATAAATGAAAGTCACAAACGATTAAGTGAACAATATCCCAGTGCTAAGACTATCATTGCTGGAGATTTTAATCATTTAGATATTAGTTACATTGCCAATTCTTGCGAGATTGAAACTTTGCATAGTGAAAAAACACGTAAAGATGCAACATTGGATTTAGTTTTATGCGATTTTCCTGATGAAATATCTAGTGTTTCTGTTGTAGAGCTATCCTTAATATCTGATCACAAAGGTGTTTTGGTGAAGCCAATTACAAGACTACCAGTTACTCGCAAAGATGTATTTATTAGGGATCTTTCAAATTCTAATAGAAATGTGTTTAATTCACTTCTAAATAACTACTCTTTTGATGACATTCTAGAAATTGAAAATGCATCGATTGCAATTGAAGAATTTGAAAAACGCCTTTTGACAATCTATGAATATTCATTCCCCTTTATAAAAATTTCTATTTCTGATAGAGACACTTACTGGGTAACACCTTACATTAAGCATTTGCTTAACAAGCGTCAT
This sequence comes from Hofstenia miamia, assembly GCA_900660155.1. Taxonomy (NCBI): domain Eukaryota; kingdom Metazoa; phylum Xenacoelomorpha; order Acoela; family Hofsteniidae; genus Hofstenia; species Hofstenia miamia. The sequence continues at coordinate 247,431 of CABFPE010000123.1, read as the reverse complement.
AGATTACAGAGTGCATCAGGTAAATTGAGAGTTATTTTAAACTGTGTTCATTAGGAATTGTGAGTTAAAATCATCTGTTTGATTATTTGATCAATTAATAAAACAACTATTCTAAGTTATTCAGATTTTCTGTTATTTTAGATTGTATTATGTTCTCAGAATACGACAAAAGAGTTGCCATCGTCATTGCACTTGACGCCGGGTGGAATCCAACAGAAGTAAAGAATTTTTTAAAGCTGCCAGAGTCGACCATGTATTGAATTACCGCTGCTCACAATTTAGAAGAAGGTGTATCTGATGCTAAAAGAAAGCGTCATTCAGTCGGCAGTGACAAAAAACGAGATGATCATTTTATCTCACGCCTCTGTAATCACATTGACAATGACCTAACAACATCAATGAGAAAACTCGCCAGCATCATGGAGGTTAGCGAAGCGACAATCAGGAGAGCAGTTCACCAAGACTTGCAGTACAAAAGTTACACCCTTAAAGTCAGACAAAAGTTAACTGATGCACAAAAAGAAAGCAGGTTAGAAAGATGCAGTCTCCTTGTTACTTCATTGAAACATCAAACAGCTAAAGCACCCTCCTGGAAATAATGGCAAAGAATTACTAAGATACATAAAGGAAAGTCACAAACAATTAAGTGAACAATATCCCAGTGCTAAGACTATCATTGCTGGAGATTTTAATCATTTAGATATTAGTTTTTCTCTGACGAAAAAATTTTTGTTGTTGATGAAAAGCATAACAAGCGAAACAGCCGTTATTTGTGTAGAGACCCAGAAGATGTTCCTGTGGTAAAGAAAACAAAATTTCCAGCATCTGTTATGGCGTTGTGCGTCTTATCAAGCAAAGGTGATGTCATGCCACCTCATTTCTTTGAAAAAGGTCAAGCGGTTAACCAACATGTGTATCTGAAGGTTCTCAATGATGTGGTCAAACCTTGGATGGATGAAGTATCAAATGGCCAGGATTATGTTTTCCAACAGGATAATGCGCCTGCTCACACCTCAAATCTTGTTCAAAACTGGTGTGATGAAAATTTGCCCATGTTTTGGGCTAAGAACATGTGGCCTCCAAATTCACCTGATGCAAATCCATTGGACTTTTACTTTTGGGGCGTGATTGAGTTAATGTCCAACAAATGTCATCATGAGAATGTCAACTCACTTCGAGATGCAATCAATGAAGCCTGTGCCAATGTTGATCCACAGCATGTGATCTCGGCCTGTAGCAAGTTTCGGCCACGGCTTGAAGCCATAATTGAAGCTGGCGGTGGATACATCGAGTGATTATCTCTAACTTTTTTGCATTGTATGATTACTTTTTACTATGTAAATGATCTTAAATATATGCTTTCCTGCGTTATGTCCTCTTTTTGACTTATGAAGTTCATTGTTTATTTACTTAACGGAAATAAGATTATTGCTTAAGGGAAATAAGAATAAAGCTAGAATATTGGAATCAAAAATACTTAAAATTAAGTTAAATAACATCAAAAATATCGGTAGTCATAATTGGTGGAAGAACATTGACGAAATATCTCAAAGAAGATGCAACTCAAATAGGATAGACTGGAACTCGTTTGATCCAATTCTATTAAATGAAAGTCTTGCAAATAGATCAAGAAGATCAACAGAATCAATAAGGAATATACCCTTTTTTGATACAATTGATAAAGATCCACCAGAAATCCCATTAAACATTGTTTCCCATCTATTACGAACATGCAAAAGAACATCTTGTGGAAGAAATGGTCTACCCTATTGGGTCTTCAGAAATCACTGGGCGACACTTGCACCAATTTATCATGCATGTTGGAATCTGTCTATTAAAACTGGTGAATTCCCTAATTGCTATAAAAGATCAGACATAATACCATTACCAAAGCTGAATGTTGCAAATAAAGTAGATGATCTTCGTGGTATCAATATTACACCTATTCCTGCAAGATTATTTGAGAAAGCCGTGCATAAACTTTTCATTACACCAAATATTAAGAAGATTGGAGATCCTTTCCCATTTGCATATAAGAGTAAAATGTGTACTGCTGATTATCTCTTAGTACTGCAGCACGCCATTCTTTCTCAACTTGATAGAAATAATATTAATGGCTTTCACTGCTGCTTCATTGATTTCAGTAAAGCTTTTGATAAACTTGATCAAGATGCAGCTGCACGATTTTACTCAACTTTTATAGATTCACCGTATCTTTGCAAGTGGCTCTACAACTTCTGTACAGAACGATACCAAAGATTAATATGGCAAGACACTGCTCTTCCTTATCAAGAGATAAATTTGGGTTCATCTCAAGGCACTGTTGGTGTTACAAATATATACAATATTGCCAGCGACTCATATTAAAGAAAATAAATCAATCAGCAATTTTACTAAAATATTCTGATGATACTACTGTTGGGTGCCCTTGTAAGTCAAGACCAAATTTTGAAGAGAAGAATGCATTTCACAACGAATTAGAAAATATCAATGAATGGTCATCAAAGTTTAATTTATCAATAAATAAGAAAAAGACTTTTCTTTTACGACTTTCACTAAGTAAGAACAGCTGCAATTGTAACTATGATTCAATATACAAAGAAAAACAAGATCAGAAAATTCTCGGGATATATTTTCAATCAGATATGAGATTTAGTGTACATGGTGAATATTTGTTAAAGCAACTAAGAAGATTAAAATTTATTTTTAAAGACCTTATTACTAAGAATGTTAACATAAAAGAAAGAAACCATGTATTTGAAGCATTGGCAATTAGTCGAATCAGATATTATCTAGCAGTTTATGGTTCTGATTCTGTTGTATTGTCAAAACTAAATCACTATTTATTAAACTGCTATGAGAAAAAATATACAAATGTGAAATTTAACATCTTTGAGTTATTAAAAATTGAAGATCAGAAGACATTATCTCGAATTGAAAAGAACCATCATCATCCTCTTTATAATATAATTATGCAACATCAAAAGCCAAAAACAACTACTAGATCAACCAAGAAATATTTTGCTCCTATTGTTAAAACCGAAGCATTTAGAAAAAGCTTTATTGTTCGTGTGTTAATAAGTTTCTAATCAAATCATGCTTACTTAAACAGATGATCAAACTATAAACTTAATTTTTCTAAAAGCACTTATTACAATTGCAACAATTCATTATAGTTCAATAGTTTTTAAAGAAAATTTCTCAGTTCCTTTATATATTGCTGTGTAAACAATTTATTATTATTTTCTTACATAATTTTTGTTTAGTTTTTGCACAACTTGTGTTTAGTTTGTGCATATTAAATGTTTATTGTTTATTGTTTATTGTTATATCAATATGTTCCTTGGCAGCAAAGCTTTTGGCACTTTCAAGCACGTCATTAAAATGATTTCACTCACGGCAAGAACTCAGGCTACATTTTAAACTTCTAAATGAGTTAGCTGCAATTGCAAGGCCTACTGAAATAGCTTGAAAGATTAGAGAAGCAGGTCCTGTTCGCTTACAGATATCTTCAACAATGAAAATTAATAAAATGAAAGTAAAGTCGTTCAGTTGGTGAAGTAGACCATTAGCACCAACAACAGTCTCTGCATCCGCACTTTCTGAGAGATTGCTTAAGGCAGTCATTATTTCATCATACCTGCTTATAATGACCATGATGGCATCTTCTACACTTCTCCAAGTTCTAGTTGTTTTACTGGTACGCTTTAATGTCTTCTTATATCTAAGATGAGCTTGTGCATTGACAAAAGCTTCATGTCTTACACAACCACTAAGTAAACTTAAAGTTCTTAGGTAATTCCAATGGCATTTCTAAGCGGAATGCAACTCTCTATTATGCACTCAATAACTAGATTTAAACGGTGTGTATAACACGAATTGTACAAAGCCTTTGGAGACCTAACAGACAGTTTGGCTTGCAGACAATTCATTTCATCTCACATATTAAACGCACCCTCAAAGCACTGAGAGATTAAGTATGACCACTGAATATCCCATTTTAAAAATATATCTACAATCTTATCCTCTAGAACGGCAGCTGTTCATTGACCAGTTGTAAATACCTCCGCTAAGTTTCTCACAGAACCGACTTCATGGCCTGCCTTTAGTATAGCTTTGGATTAAAACAATATATAATATTGTGGGTACAAGTTTTAATATGTTCTACCCGTTTTAGAGAAGAAAATAAGATTTTTTATTCTAGTTGGAGCTCCCACCTTGTTTCTAAAAGTCAAAACCAATTTTGGAATATAGAATATGACCCCGATGGCTCTGTGTACACCACAGTGCTGACCCCCCTTCCCAAATTTTTCAGGGAGCTTTCTCTCCCACGGCTCCCAGATGAAAGCCCCTGTTAAATAGTCTATACATTTTGACATGTTAATCAACATAGAAACCTAAACCCAGTTATTCAATTCATATATCTACTCTTCAGTATCATATTTTTCTAAATATATTTCAACGTAGCAAACGGAACCAGCATAATGAATGTTTATGTTATAAATTATTATGACTGGATTGTTTTCCCTACATATATACGCAATTACGAGGGTTTGCTAATGCAATCATGTGGTTCAGTAGGTGAGGGGAATTTCCTACTCAGGCTGTTACCTTGTTAACTGATCCTGGTTTCAAAAGGAAACAGGATTGGTGACTTTGGTCCAGGGTTCAGGTCTTAGATTAGAAATTTAAGTTTTAGTCACTAGGAAATATGTATTTGTAACTTTGGTTTTGGGCTTAGGTCTAAAAAATATTAATTTAGGCTTTTCTGACTTTGTTTTAGGGTCTTAGCCTATTGTTAAAATTAGGAGAAGAATAGATTCTGAAAAGTGAAAAACTATCTGGTGGTGAATGAAAAACTATCTGGGAAATCCGGAAATGAAGAATTACCGGGATTATGGTTATGGTTATTCTAAATATGTTTTCAATGCAAATATTCCATGTTCTATGAGAATAATGTTAGTGCGGAGGGGAGCAAAAATTCTCCTAATGATTTTCGATCAAATCGGAAAATGACTATATCTTTCAGCAAGAACAGAACCGACTTCATGGCCTGCCTTTAGTATAGCTTTGGATTAAAACAATATATAATATTGTGGGTACAAGTTTTAATATGTTCTACCCGTTTTAGAGAAGAAAATAAGATTTTTTATTCTAGTTGGAGCTCCCACCTTGTTTCTAAAAGTCAAAACCAATTTTGGAATATAGAATATGACCCCGATGGCTCTGTGTACACCACAGTGCTGACCCCCCTTCCCAAATTTTTCAGGGAGCTTTCTCTCCCACGGCTCCCAGATGAAAGCCCCTGTTAAATAGTCTATACATTTTGACATGTTAATCAACATAGAAACCTAAACCCAGTTATTCAATTCATATATCTACTCTTCAGTATCATATTTTTCTAAATATATTTCAACGTAGCAAACGGAACCAGCATAATGAATGTTTATGTTATAAATTATTATGACTGGATTGTTTTCCCTACATATATACGCAATTACGAGGGTTTGCTAATGCAATCATGTGGTTCAGTAGGTGAGGGGAATTTCCTACTCAGGCTGTTACCTTGTTAACTGATCCTGGTTTCAAAAGGAAACAGGATTGGTGACTTTGGTCCAGGGTTCAGGTCTTAGATTAGAAATTTAAGTTTTAGTCACTAGGAAATATGTATTTGTAACTTTGGTTTTGGGCTTAGGTCTAAAAAATATTAATTTAGGCTTTTCTGACTTTGTTTTAGGGTCTTAGCCTATTGTTAAAATTAGGAGAAGAATAGATTCTGAAAAGTGAAAAACTATCTGGTGGTGAATGAAAAACTATCTGGGAAATCCGGAAATGAAGAATTACCGGGATTATGGTTATGGTTATTCTAAATATGTTTTCAATGCAAATATTCCATGTTCTATGAGAATAATGTTAGTGCGGAGGGGAGCAAAAATTCTCCTAATGATTTTCGATCAAATCGGAAAATGACTATATCTTTCAGCAAGATTCTCATCCATTAGTGCTGGTGAGGACGTATTTAGTTAACTTTAAATAAGTTCAAATTTATTGGTAATTTTTCTTCTTCTGAAGTATTCAATAGATTAATCGATTTATAATTATTTCAAAAATTGTAATATCAATTAAATAATGCTTACCCCTGCAGATAGGGTAGAACAAATGCTTAATATATATGTACTATTATTGTTATAGGCATGCATTTAATGAGAAATGGAAGCATCTGTGCTCTGTTGAGGGAAGGAGGACGTTCCCCCCGTTCCCCCTGGGCGCGCCTCTGTCAGCAGCACTAAAATGTGCATTGCTTTGCCATACAGAAAGACTTCGAAAAGTCATAAAAATACCAGTCTATTTAGCGCAATAGTTATAATAATTGTTATCCCATGTATTAAGATAGCAGTCAGAATGGATTTTCGTATTCCATCACGTGACAGAAATATTTTGCAGAAAGAAATATTTCATTTATTGCTTGTTTAAGCGCGCACAGTTGATTATTTAATTTAACAACTAAATAATTTACAAATTAAATAGTTTATCAAAATTTTGCCAAGCGGTCACTGGTGATTTTTTAATCTACTCAATCGTTCATCTTAAAATGGATTTCATTAAGAAACAGCACGTCTTACGGAAATAAATGAATTACCAGAAAGGGGTAAAAGGAACTATTCTAGTTAGATAATGTGTGAACATGAGCACCATATGAAGTTCTTTAATTACTTTTGAAGGAATGCGTAGTGTTTTGATCAATTTCTGTAAATATTTCAAACAACGTTATGCAAATACAAATTTTCTTAACACAAGAATGACAAAAATTTTTGAATACCAAAAATGACAAATGCGTACATTTCGACCGCAATTTGTTTAGCTGTAAAATTAATCACATGCATGTAAATGATTAATATTTTCATTAATTTTGAGAACAAACAAATAATTTTCTACAAACACTATAAAAAACATAAAAATCACACATTTCCAGTAATACTTTCTGTTGCAACACTTGAATGTGTTTTCCACTTTGGCTGTGAATTTCCCACAAACAGAGCATTTTGAAATGCAACAAACAACTTTATTCATTTTAGCTTTATAGGTTGTGAGAGGGTACCACTCTCAGATTTGAACACATTTGTTGATAGCTCTGGTGAGTCCTTTGACATGACTTTCTACGGTTTGATGCGAATAGTGCCAAGAAGACTTTTATTTTGAGATTTAAGTGCTAAGGCGAATTCAACCGAAATAAAAAAGTTATCCCCAATTTTTTAGTCCATTCATTAAATCAAGCACAACATGAGTTGCCAGTTTTCTACCGATTGGGCTAATTTCATCCTTTTTTAAGTATGGCCTACCATTACAAAGGTACTTACTGTCTACTTCTGCAAGAATCCAAAACTTAACGCCAAATTAATCTGGCTTGCTAGCCATATATTGGGTGAATCACCACCGAGATTTGGTAGGAAATAAATGCTCATCAACTGTCAGTCCCAGTTAGGAACATGCATTTTCTTACAACATTCAATGAATTGGTCCCACACTGTTGAAATTAGTGCAAATTTGTCAGTTGACAAGCGTTCACTTCGAGTATTCTTCATATCAAATCGCAGAAACTTCATTATTTCTTCAAATTTCTGCCGAGCCATTGAGTCTTTGAAAATCGTTACAGCCCATTTTGTTGAAAACAAACTACGCAATGGAATATTTTGCAGCCAATTGCTCCACGAACATAACAAAGTACAATAAATATTTCTAATTCATTTATTGAAAATGACCAATCACCAAGTACTTGTTTTCCCTGAGCTTCACTTTACACTTCACAAAATGCCTCAGCATTCTTTCATCAATAATTAACTGCAGTGCTGAATATGGTGATTCTTTCCTTATGAACCTAGTTGCTATAGCTGTGGGACCTGGTTTACATTTGAAAATGTTTTGTTTTTGCAAATGGCCTGAAGAAAGATTTGTTTCTACTTTTTGCCATTGAATACCATCTTTCCTGATAAGTGCAATCTCATCATGCAATATGGAATTATTGTTCTCAATAGCAGTTATATCAGAATTACTATCCATCAAATTGTTACTCTCATTTTCACTATCATCCTCATCAAATTCCATATCACAATTTTCTAGAGTGTTTTCTAAATTACTCTGTCTATTGCCATCATCATTATCATTGTCGTACTCCATAAATTGTGATGCATTATGTTCTTCATCAGAATCATCTTCTGAGAGTTCAGTAAAATAGGCTTTGATTGCAGATAATCTAACCTGTGAATCTATTACTAAAACACTCTTAGCAATAACAACAAAAGCTATCTGCAGCCACATGATATACACAAGCCATTAATATAATATAATTTAATAGTCATAAATAATATATATTTATAAACAACAACATAACCAGAAAAGGGAATTGCATCTGTCTAAGTACCATCATCATAAAACATAAAAAGGTCATTTTGAGCGTAATTGGCATTCTAGGTATACTAATCAAATACGCAAAAAATATAGTTCCTAGTAATTCAATAAATCCACTTTGCATGCTTAGTTTGTTGGAAAATGTCACAGATTAAAATGAGTTAGTTATAAAAAATGACATGGATATTGCTAGTTATATACTACAATGCGGTCAAAATGAATGCAGTTGTCATTCTAGTGTTAAAGAAATTTACTGTCTCATTGGTTGCAAACGTGTCATAGTTAAGATAGCGTCACTGAGAGAGTGGGACTGCACCCAGCAATACATTTTTTTATTCTGTGAAAATAGAAATAAAACTTATTATAAGCAATTTTAAACAATTTTGGGGCTACAAGTTTGGAACAAATCAAAATAATAAAATAATTTTATAAATATTGTAGCATAATCCAGACAAAAGACAAAAACTATGAAGAAGGGAACAAGATCAAATTATAGATTAATTGATTTTATTAATTTTGTATTTTGTTGAATTAGCATGAAACCAAGTCATGTAATTTGAATTTGGAATTAGTTTTTGTAAAATAATTTCTCGTCACCTTAACTTTTGACAAATCACATTGGGACAATAAAGCTCTACGTCGATTTTGCTATTGCCATATTAATGCAGAACTTTCTGCAATTGGCAACGCAACACGGTGAAAGGTACTTGTTTGTTGATAAATATGATTAAAAAATTTACTATAAATATGCAACATGAAGAGAGAAATGTTGATGGAGAATAAACTCCTTTTTACTCACTTATCTTTATTTGGTGTGTTTATTTATATGAATGCGCAGCTAGGCATTTCATGCTTGTAGAGATCAAAAGGCTGTTGCAAGGGTTAGAAATGGTTGTTGCCTAGATCAATACATTGCATTTAAGTTACAGATAGGTGCAAGGGCTTTTTGCTTACTGCCTAGCTGGCTATCAATCGCTTTTGTTGTTGCATATAGTAACAAATTCGAAATAAGGCGAGATCGCCAACCCTATAGGTCTGTTAACTGTTATTTATCTTATTTTAGATCCAAATCGTTAAGTGTATTGGACCCATAATGCCTGAAAACGACCTTGTATATATTAAAGTTATTCTATCTCGTGTTTTTACCGTGGGTTAGGAAGCTGCTATTAGTTGTAGATAGTTTTGAACTCCTTTTTATTTCGTTGCAGCTAGTGTCTGTCATTAGTGATTAGAACTCATTATTCTTATATGAAAGGTAGGGAACTGCTGTGTTATTTATTTACTAGATTTTTCCATCAGCAGTTAGTGCCAATGAAAGGTTGTGTTGCTATACTATTAAAGTTACACACAAATGAGAATGAGCTATCAAGTCGAATAGTGTCTGTGATTTCTTTATTATCACATAGTTAAGGTACACATAATAAAAATAGTTCTTTGAGAATGAGCTGAGTCAATCAATGGATGGAAATTTACTCTGTTGCAGTTGGGCGGATGGCTTTCTTGGTGATCAGATACTGCTTCAGGCAGTGATAGCCCATTGTTAACTGGAGTCTCTCTCATACAGTTACCTAAATTGTGGCTGTTACATGTTACTCTTATATTGCATGGATACTAAATATAGTTTAGTGTGGACAATTAGAAAATGTGTACATGAGACAATGAAAGTTAAACTAGATAGACATTGCCCCGCTTGAAAGAAACTGTAGTTCAGTATCTCTAAATAGTACAGAATTAATACACATCTTGGCCTGGGTGATGATTCTACAATATATCCAAAAATTGAGCCCCAATATTTGAATAAAATCTTAAATACACCATTTTAGACTATTTTATTTGTAAAAGTACAAAATGTTTAGTATGAAATATCTAGTATACACCAAAGCAGTTACTGAAAATTTAACTCTCTATAAGAAATTCTACGGATAATTTCAGAGAAAATAAACAATCTGCAAGAAATAACAATGATATCAGAGGACATATGAGAAATGGAAATCGTAAGATACGCTGACATAGTAACAACCGAAAAAGAAGCGGTACTTTTAACATCACAAAACAACCCGAATTCACAGAAGTGTGCTGGGACAAACAAGAAGCCGAAATGATCATAAAAAGAGAAGATACACTAGTGCACGGGGAAAGAACCGTACTAAAATTAATGCAAGCTGAGGAGGGCGTGTAGTATAATCCATCACAATCGCTGCTAAAAGAAACTAAGATCGAAAATAAAAATTTAAGTTAGCAACCAATGTGATGAAATTAGCTAACTATTAATATTTAATAATCAAATTTAATTAATATACAAGCAAGTATTTGTCGATAAATTAATTTGACCAAAATCTGAGGACAAATTGTTCCTCATTAATTTTAGCTAAAACATCCAGACGAGTCTACGTTAATTTGAATTTTAAATCGACAGCTACTTGTTTTTGATACTATAAATATACAAGCAACTCGCAGTGTAAATTTGATGAAATAAATTCTTCGGAGTTATTTCAATTTCTACTTATTTTGCGGTTTGATTATTTAATTGAAACGGCTTGCTAAGCGGTTCGTACTGAGTAGTGGTCAGGATTCCATGACGTGACGATTCTAGGGTCTACGCCCCTGACCATGAAACGCATTTAAGTTAGGTATACAGTTAAGGTTTTTTCTATAGTCTGCTTAGCTAGTTAGCCAAACGTAGGATTTATCTTAACTTTTTAGATCCGAATTGTTGACTATAATGTGAACAATAGCGTGACCATAATTGATTTATTTAATATTAAATATAGGATAGGAAGCCTCTAGTTTAGTTGTTTTATATCTGATTTCGCCGATAGTTTTTGGTAATGGCGATTAAGCATTCCCAGCAAGCAAGAAATGTTGCGTAAATGTTCCAGGAATGTTTCTGAAGTGTGATAAATGGCGGCAGTGGGAATGTTCCGGGAATGTTGTCATTTTGTGACAGAAAATGTTTTGAGGATGTTTCAGAAAATGACCAACATTATATTTCAAAAACTAAGTGCAAGTAGTAGCAATAGTGCCTTAGCATCACTGTAGTCATTCAAATTATGAATTATTTTTCAGTTGCTGACAATTACTATACTTTATACTTTTTCTTGCTTCATCAGGTCTTACTGAAATTCTTTATACATAATGATATTTATAATTATCAATGATGACTCTAATTATAGTTAGCAACAATGCAATTATTTGTAATCTTAAATCAACTAGTATTTTAATTACAAAAGTCTAAAGATATATTGGAACATTCTTGGAATGTTCCATTGCTGCGTGGGATAATTCTCAGT
>CABFPE010000123.1:214355-235456 GCA_900660155.1 Hofstenia miamia | reverse complement strand
ATGCAATTTTGAGACTCAATTTCAGTTATATATATATATATATATATATATATATATAATATATTTCTCGTATATGCGCACAAAAAGCTTATAAATAATTCTCTACAAATAAGATCAACACTATAGATTCAAATCAGAATGCTGTTCAGCGAATAAGTAGTGTTTCATACCCTTTTTGAATAGAATAATATTGCGTTCATTTCTAAGATGAGGTGGAATAGATTGTTAAAACGCTTAGCACCACTATACGAGAGGCCAATTTCATCATTTAGCTTGAGTAACTCCGATATGTAATGGCAGGGGTCTACCATTTAGACTTCCAGATAATTAGACATACTTTATAAGTATCCTTTGAGGAATATTTAACCAGTGTAGCTTATGAATAGCCGGACTAACATGATCACATTTTCTTAGATCGAAAACAAATCTAGCACAATTATTATGTAATACCTGTAGCTTGGTAATGAGACGACCAGATTCCTCATTAAACAACCATTCATAAAATCAATGCGTGACAGAATTAAGGATCTAACTAATTCCGCACGTATAGCAGTAGATAGATAGTTTCTTATTCTGTAAAGGTTTCTGAGAATTCCATTACATTTTTTCACTATATTACCGACATGATCATTTATCGATAAATTGCTTTCCATTAGCAGACCCAAATTTTTAATTGTTGTCTTAGTGGTAATTTGAGAAAGTGTATTAAAAACCATGAAGTCTGTCTTAGTAGAGTTTAACACTTGAGAAGCTAATGATAATCTTCTTTCGAGAAAAGTTATGATGTCCAGTGCCTCCGTCTTAGCATTATTAATCCCTTCCAAATGTGGCTGAATGTAAAACTGTGTGTCATCTGCCAACATTTTAGTTGTATCTTAGCATTTGAGAGAAAATTACTGATGAATGCATTGTAAATAATAAATAAAATAGGACCAAGAGTGAATCCCTGTGGTACGCCATAAAATGCTGTATTTATATTGGACATAATGATATTTATAATTATCAATGATGACTCTAATTATAGTTAGCGACAATGCAATTATTTGTAATCTTAAATCAACTAGTATTTTAATTACAGAAGTCTAAAGATATATTGGAACATTCTTGGAATGTTCCATTGCTGCGTGGTATTACTACTGTCTTCAACTATTTTATGAAATAAGCAGCTAGTAACATATGTCAGATTGCATAACACAATCAATAGTTTATTCGGTTTGTTAATCTGTACAAAAACACAAAACCACAAGAGAGAAAAGTCAAATTGTGTCATGTCTATTATCCGCACCAATGTAAGCTAATAAAGTTACACATAATAAATATACTCTGAGCTGAGTGCTGGCGAAACTTCACGGAGGATGTCGATTTGATTACTTGTTGGCAGGCCCGTAGCAAGCCTAAAAAAATTATAGAAGTCAAAGCAAAGCAATAAGATTATTACAATTTTTTTTCTTTGTACTTTGCATTGATGTTAATGACATTATCATANATGCCACATTTGTACAATATATCTAGCAAAAGCTGGTGATCAACCAAATCAAAAGCTGCACTTTGATCAAGTAGTACAACAAGGACAGCTAACCTTCTAGATTTAAAAGCTAAGAGATCATTCTTGATTCGTAACAAAATAGAGTATATATTCAATACAACTACATATCAGAGATCTAACCGAGCTGAGCCACTAACCCAAAAACCAATCCTATCCCGGCCCGGCCAGTTTGCAATTGGTAATACTAAGGCCTAGGTCCGACGCGGGCCGTCATATCCAAAACCATTATAAAAATTTTGTTAATAAAAAGTTTAAACATATAATTGAAAATACCAAAATGAAGACATTTTTGCATCAACTGCACTTTTTAACAATAAAATTAAGTTGTGATGGCATCAAATCAAAAGTGAACGGTTTCAAATAAGTATGTGTCCACTGCTGGAAAATGTTTTTAATTGGCATTTTTAAATTGTTAAATTTTGTATTACAGTTTTAATAATGAATATGTTTATGGTACATGATAAAAAATGCTGCGAGTTTATGCAGCATTACTATCTCAAACATGCAAATAAAATCCAGTGTATTGTCTAAGTAATTTAAAGTTTACGCTGGGACACCTAAAGTATAAATGAAATTGATTTATGCTATGCAATATATATGCCAGTAGTAATAGTTCAAGATTCACAATTTCGCCACAAGTGGCGTTGTTTATTTACAGTATTCTCCAAGAAACGGAAATATGTTTAGAAGCAACATAAGTGTGTAGAAAGAGTCTATGCTATTAAATATATGTGATTAAATTATTATTAAATATAAATATGATGATTGTGAAAAATCATAAGTCGGGGAAACAAAGCGACATCTGGGTACAAGAATAAAAAAACATATAAATGGACACCTAAAATCCGAAATTTTTATGCACAAACATCAACCTGAGATCAGAAAATCATAAAATAGGAGAAGCTGTAATAATTAAACAATCAAACAAAGATCAAATATTGAATAAGCAACTAAGCAGTATATCATTGAACTTATTTTAAAGGCATGCAATATTAAGTTATATAAAGTGTAGTGTATTGTAAATATATTTAGTTCTTACAGCATATTTGTACTGATGATGTTTTAATTAAACGAAACCGGTCTATCCCTTTCATACCGTCTATGCTAATATGAATATGAAAAAGCTCAGAATAATAATTTCGAATATATATATANTTTGCAGCAAAACTTTGAAGTATCTTCTAGTGAAGAAAATCACAATTGCTCAGTATGCTATATTCCAATATCACCTGCAGAAATTAACATTTTGGACAGCATATATTCTATAATAGAAATTTCTAGAGAGGAAAAAATGGCTGTTTTTTACATTGCTGGTTATGTGTGTTCAAAAGTTAACTTATTTTTCCAAGAGGACCCTCACAATACTGAATTTTCTGAATTTACTTGCTATTTGCAACGTGGTGGTTTAAAGTATCCCACAGAAATCTTTTTTAATCTGGTGCTTCTTTGTTATTCATTTTATAAAAAATCATCCGAAAACTACAGTCGAATATATATATAGACCAAGGCTACCTCTTTTTCTTCATTTTTTCATTTAGACATTATTGTACCCGAAAAGTGTTTTCGTATTATTGTAAATATTTTTATGAAAATTTTTGTTAAAAGTTTTAAGCAAAAAGGTAAACAAGGTATGAAAATATTAAAATTATCATATTAAAATATACTACCTATCATGCTTTCATTGTTATATTACTAAAAATTATATTCTGATAAGAATAGTGTGTATATATGTACATAAATATTTTAAGCCTCCAAGTTTTAAATGGAAATCTCGGCTGCATTGCCTGGTTAGAGGTAGCCTTGATATAGACACATATATACTAAAGCTAAGTATCTTCATTTTTGCACTGAGTAGTTTTCAGAAAAAAAACGCTATAGTACTGATTTTTTAGTTTTGAAATTTGTTAGGACGTGCTATTTCTTGCGCTACAGACCTAATTTTTATATGAATCGTACTTTGCAGCAATAGTGTTATGTCCAGAAATTTTATTGGATTTCAGTTCAGCAAATTTAAACGTTATAGTCCTATAAAAAGAATTTAATTTTTTCTTAATGTAAAATTATTTCCTGCCCTAATGAAACATGGTTTTGATAAAAATTATTTAAACAAAAACATTTTGAAAAATTAAAAATCTTCAATTTAGTACAAGCGTTTAGGAATCAGCTTCAGTAGATCAAAAATCATGATAAAGAACATTAAATATTGTTAGGTTTATGACTTGGGGTAAGATTAGGGTTAGGGTACAATTTAGTTTAAAAGTTGATGTTGTATTTAGGGTTAAGTCTTGGATTAGGGTTAGAGATATAGCTAAAGTTAGGTTTGGAGTTAGGATTATGATTTAGGATGCTTTTTGGACAAGGGTTATATAAGTCACATAAATAATAATGTACACATACATCTACATCCATGCAGAGAGGTATATGTGTCTGGCAAAAATGTACTATGTTCAAAAAAATGAAATATGCAGTCACATCACATGCACTATGGAAAACTTGTCAGCAATATAAGTTTAAGCTTCTAAAATAATTATTCTGTAAAAATATTTTGTGATATCAATGAATGGGCTTTAGGAAAATCATGACCATGTGTTGATAAATTTGTGTTGATTTCACCATTTATTCGTCCACTTTTTAGAAATTTTGAATATATCTTTTTAAGATTATATGTTGAATTTCTGGAAACAAAGATAAAAGTGTAGCAAGGCAGTGCATACACAAGGGGGACATGTTGGAATACCCCTGTCAGATATTCAAAATTGACTTTTCTTTATTAATTCTAGAAATTTTCGGCAAATTGTTAAAAAAATGCACTTCTGGAGTCTATTTTCAAGAATGTCATTGCCTTTCACTCCCCCCACATTTGGTCACTCAATTTATCATGACTACAATGCCCCCTCGACAGAAAATCTTGCGTACGCCCCTGTATTAAGGTAATATTAGCAAGATTACCTGTCCAGTGTGCATTATACTGTTTTTAATAAGTTTACTATATTTAAATTCTTACTTGCAGATATAAAGACTATTCTTAAAAAGAATAACATGATCATAGTATGAATAGCCTGAATATTATATAAATGTTTTCATACTTTTCATAGCATGAACAGTCTGTTCTTTATAAGAATAGCATTGATTATTTATAGTCAGCAAAGAATTAATAAGAATAGTACTTTTAAAAGATCTGGGTACTGAGCCAAACTAATACTGATAAACTGTATTAATTAATTAGGTTAAATTTCCAAGGTCTTCTACCAATTCAAGGGAAAATTGCATGAAAATGCTCTTTTAATTAAACTTTTCTTTAGAATCTCCATCATAAATATACAGAGTTGAAACCGGACACTAAACCATCTGATGTGCGAAAAAGGCCAACTTTGCCAACTCATCTTACGTGAGGGTGACTCAGTGATTGTTGAAGTGTTAACTTAGAATGTGACTTAACTTAGATTAGTTATTTTTTGGAACACAGAGCTATTAATAATATGATCTACTAAGTATGCATTTAATAAGAGTTTAAGATTACATGTGCATATTTGATAATATACATGTACATACTTCAGGGTTCATGACCTCATCCTAATTATAATTTGGATCTACAGTGCGTGAAATTTGATTATGGCCACCCCAGAATTTGCATGTTTTGATATATTAGAAAAATAATTCAAAAATTTCAATTTTACACGAAATAATATTTATTGAATTGATGTATTTTATTAAAATGAAAATTTGCATTTTGCAAAATGAGTGGTGAAATTTGATTATGGCCACCAAGAGAAAGAAATATTATCTTCAAATTTCTTTACTAAAATGAAAGTTTTAGTAATAAATATTTTTTCCATTATCTCAAGATAACCTCAATACATCGCTTAGGCATACAAGAAGATATTATTAATTGATTTTGAGGAATTTCGTCCCAATAAGCTTTCAAAATTGTATTTTTTATTTAATTTTTACTTGTATATTGTTTCCCGACATTGTAAACGATAGATTTCCCAATAAAGTTTCAATAGGATTGAGATTTGGTGATTTCGAAATCCAAGAGTAAAACATCAAATTCAATATCTTGTAACCACAATTTAGTTTTGTCACTAGTGTGAATATAGGCTAAATCATCAAACTGATGAGTAAAAGTTTGCATATTATCACTTAATTTACATCCTGAGTCCTGCACACCCTCCAGAATTGCAAATTGAATCTTTCTTGTAGACTAAACGCACCCCCAACAATCAAATATTCATCCACACTCTGAAGACTTAGAAAAGACTTTTCTTCCTTTCTTAGGTCATTTCAATAGTGCCTAAAACCGTCTGGTCCATCGAGGTTGCATTTTTTCTGATTAGAACAGACAACTTTCTTCCATTCTTCACTCCAGTGAAGATTTTCCTTACACCATGCAATTCAATTATCCATATGTCTTCTAGTCAACATCGTGTAGAGTATTTGTTGAATCCGCTGAGGTGAAACGTTCAATTCCAGCTGTGTTTTAATTCCCAAGCCGTTTTAGTACTAGTAGAAGCTCTATTTTTCAGTCTGCTATGATCCCTACTTGTTAATTTCTTGTTCCCACCACCTTTTTTCTTTGCTTCAGGAGACTTTAAAAATTTTTGAACTGCTCCAAGATTTCCTTGGATGAGTTTGGCAATTTCATTTCCACTCATATTAGCATTTTTGTACGCTAAAATCGTAATTTTTTCTTCTCTCAAATCCTTGTTTGCACCCATTTTTCAGTAAAATTAGAAGGAAATATTAATGTTTATTAGGTAGAAAGTATATAAATGTATCATAAAAATATGTTTTATTCATTTTTTATATTTTAATATTTTTTGTTTATGTATTTTTATCTACAGAAGAAATTGCTCTTGGTGGCCATCATCAAATTTCTCCACCCGATTATGTAAAACTCAACTCTACATGTTAATAAAACTGTTTTGAAATTGTTGAAAATACTAATCTATATCAATTTGATAAACATAATTTCACTTAAAATTGAAATTTTTGAATATTTTTCCAAATTATCATAACATACAAATTTTGGGGTGGCCATAATCAAATTTCACGCACTGTAGAGCAGAAAAATTAGCCTACATTTGGCATTTAGTTATTTGTAAGAGATGTTGAATAGAAAAATATAAAGTGATTGCAAGCTAAGATCAGAGAAAACTCCTATAGCTATTCATAGCTTTATTGCTTTTCGTCTTCAGGGCAAACCCATTCTAGATTACCTGTAATGTTTCTAGGGGGGTGGGGCTCTTTAGCGGCTACTAATGACCAATAATTTAGCCTGACAATTAAATTAAGTAATAAACCACAATAAAAACAATGTTAGAGTCTGTCAGAAAGTATATTTCATTTATTTCTTTTAGTCTATCGTTTATATACATGTATTGTTAAATATTGAACATTTTGACTATGCTACAAAAGTAAACAGCAATTAATATTTCCTACACTACCTATTTTTTAGAGAGTTTATTGGCAGTTTTCTTTATGTTAATGTAATTTTCTGTTTTGTTTCGATTTTCTTGATTACGTTACAATAAACCCTATATGTGTATATTCTTAATGTAACTTGTTTCTAAATAGGATATCCCTGAGGGATAGCGATGTCATTCCATCTGAAATGTTGAAAAATTTTCCAAAGTATGAAGCTGCGGGTTTTAACACTGCGTCATGACTTTTTTCTAGTGTGTACAATTCCCATAGTACAAAGCATCAATATATATATATATATATATATGTATACCATACTTAATTTAAAGCATCATTATTTGTTATTCTAAATTAGTGAATAGAAAATTGTCGAATTACATTGAAATAGATTCTGCATAATATATTATTAATTTTACAGTATGTGAGCATTCTGTATACTGTCTAATTCCCCGCCTTTTATTCTCAAGGCTCCAATACTTAGCCAATGATTAGTGAATATATACACCATTTCTAATTGCATGCAGATTTTTCATTCAACAAAGAGAAGTTGAATCTTGAAGATATCATATGAAATTTTTCATCAGTAAACACTGAGCATTATGCTCAGAATTAGGTTTACTTATTAAACGTTATTTTAATTTCTTGCGCATGACATTTGCTAATTTAATACATTAGTGAGAGAATCACATGTTAACCCTAATTGCAGCAGGATATTTTGTCTTTTTAGTTCACAATGATGAGTTGATTCAGTCTCCCTAATAAAATTTTTTAGTAAATATTTTTGATGAAACTTTGTGCATTTCTAAGACAACATTTTTCTACAAATTGAGGCCTTCTCATGATATCTTTTTCAAACATACGTAGTTGAAAATTCATTATTTTTTAAGGTTTTGACTTTGTCCAATGTTATGCCGCTTCTGAATTGATAAAACCTGGTTTATGTATTTCTGGGAGGTCATTTGCTATAAAATGTTGAAGTAGTGAACAAACACAGTATTTTCATAATCAAAATGTTTAAAATATTGTTGCAAAAAATCCCACAGAACAGCCGGAGGAAATTTACTATTGATACTATATTAGTAAAATTCAGAATATTACAGACATAGTGGGGCACAAAAATAGCTAAAATTTGCAATTGTTTACAAGTGAGTCGGCCGAATCAACTCCCTTTGTCAAATAGGGTTAAATGTTGATGTTTCATTGATCAAATCCCCCCAATGATGTTTTATTAGACACTTTAACTTGACATATCACTTGCCCGGATTTTCGAAAAATGTATCCTCAACGTTTAATTTCCAATAGAAAAATTGAAAGTCTCCATAATGCAAGCATGTTTACACAAAGAGAATTCAATCTTTAAAAATATCTACAGTGATTTAATGTTGACTAACGCTCACAATACGTATCTAAACAAATCAATTCAAATGATTCAAATAAACTTCTTGAGATGAACCTGTGGTTGCAAAATTTTTAATCAAACTATATATAGCTTGTTTTAATACGTATCATGGATTAGATAAAATATATATATATATATATATATATATATATATATAGTTATTTGCTTATGATAGCAACGTTTTACTGAGTAGGGTGGGCTCTCAAAGTGAACCAGGAAAACTGAATATCAGATGATGTTTGCTAAACTTGTTTAAATCATAAAATACTTGTATTATTCAATAACATCTGTGGGGTACAAAACCTACCCCCAACCATCTTCTAACGGTAAAAAAGTAAACGTCTATGGATTTAGTGGTCAAAATGTATTACATCAATAAAAAACTTTCTACAAAGCGAAAATTTATTTAATCTTTCCTAGAATCCACAAGAGCGCTTCTAGAGAATATATCTGATGAGCGAAATTTATGAATATTTGAAGATATTAAAGAATATCCCTGCATCTAAAGGCACAGGTTTAGAGATTATTACTTTTAGTATTATTTGCGTTTAGGTGATAAAGAATAACTCTGATCATCAAAAGCCCTTGCTTAGCAAATTTTTTATAATTCTTTTTTTAATAGCAAATACAAATGTATTACTGGTCTATAGATTATGATTATTTTTTGAAACAATTAATTGGTGTTTAGGTCACTGATTATTTATTCTATTTTAAAGAAACATATTTGATTGAAATCGCATTTTGTTTGAAGATTTTCAGTAGCTCCACATGTTTATTTATTAAAAATCTATTTTCGAATTTACATGCATAGGTCTATGAAACATTTTGTTTAGAAAATGAAAATTGATTATAAGAAAAGGAAATGGCTCATCTATTTTACAGAATAAAGTTGTTCCTGTTCAGAAATGTAGGTATAGTTATATTTGTAATTCGTTTTTTCATTTTAGAATTTGCGTATTTCAATGACTATATTTAATATATTTTATTTAAAGTTGTCTGAATAGGTGTATAAATTTATTAACATTGCTATTATCACTGATTTTTGTGTCTTAGATAATTGATTTTACATGTTTGTTTTTTAGCATTGGACGATTTCAAATTATGGTAGTAATAAATATATATATAATACATTGCATAGGATGTAATACTTTCTGTAGCAATACATTTTTAGACTTCTTTCATCAATCAATAGTAAACTTGGCATTAAGTGAAGGGAAAAATCTTTAGAATGTTTTGTGAAATTCAGGTAAATATAAAAACATGATTGCTTTAGAATATTTATTATGGTTGTTATTTAAAACTATGATTGTTATTTAACGTGGAGCAACTGACAAAAAAACGAAAAGTTTAATTTTTATTAAAGCATTTTTTACATGCTGAATTATAATTTTAATCAAGTATTTTTAGAATTTATTTAGAGAAAACTGGATGATCTAGTTTTAGAAAATTTGAGTATAGATGCAGATTAGATTTTCTCTTTTAAATTGATTATAAGCGCGTTTTAAGAGCGGTTTTAACGCGCATTTTAAGTCTGTTTTTACACGCGTTTTAAGCTTAGATTTTGGTACCAAAACAGCGATTTTATTTCGCGTTTTTTAAGCGAAATGAAAGCCGTATTTCAGCCAAAATACGCGCTTATTAAGCAAAAATTTGCTACTTGGGAAATGATCAATTATATTACTCTAAGATATAATATGATACTGATATGACTCTTGATCGTAGTCCCTCCAACTTTGAGCAGCTGTCTAAATAATAAATTTGACGAAATTTCACAAGACTAAACAGCTTTAATTTTGTAGATAGATTTTCAATGATTTTGTTATGCGTTGCATGACATGAATTTAGGTTTTAGATTGAATGTATTCGTTAAATTAAAAAAATCCAGAAATTGAAGAACAGCAAATAAGTAGTTAATTTAATAATCACTATAGTATATTTCCGAGTATATTTCCATGCTATGCTTAACTCATTTTAATCTGTAGAGTCCAACAAATTTTGAGAACATCAATGAAACAACGACAGTAGTCGCTGCAAATGTTATTGATATAGAAATAAGAAAATCACACGTGATTGGCTGAATTTCTTTAAGAAAATAATATAACAACGTGCAGAAAATCGATACTATGCAGACGTTATAGATTAGAACCCCGATAATTTTACTATCATTCATTTCATCCAGCTTCACGTCTTTGGTCAAAATTGCGAGGAAAACACCAATAATAAGCATGAAAAGTTTGTATCCCAACGTGATAAACAAAACATATCTATTTATTGAATCAACGCTTTGGATTACCAGAAAGTGCGTTTCAACATCCATAACCTCATCATAGATTGCTTTACCAAACATTCTAGTCTCAAAGACTGGAGAGGTAAGCCAAAAGGATGCAGCACTTAATACAGAATCAAATAGAAGAAGAATTGAAATCAATGAAAGCAGTACTTCCGTTTGCATTAGCTTGAGTTTTTTAGAATTTTGTAACAATCTTTGAGTGAAAACAACATGAACTCTATACGTCTTCAGGAATAAGCCCCCAAATGATAATGAAAATGCATACGAAATTGTTAAAAATGAAGTGACGCTAACAAATACTCTAAACTCTTTGCTAAAACCCTGAATGTAATGATGACGCGGTAATATAATGAATATGGATCCTATATGAGCAAGCATACATCCAATGCAAATGACGTTGTTAAATGCTGGTGACGACATCTTTATGAATCGCTTCTCTCGATGTTTTATATTAATCGATATTGCTATTATTGATATACAGCTCCCAAATATTGCAATTGCAGTTAAAGAAATGAACCTTAAGTTTGAGATTGTGTCTAACACTTTAACTTTTATTCGCTCATCTTTAGGAATTTCATTATAAACTGGTTCAGTGAATAGCAATTTATCGTCTACAGCATCAAAAATTCCTATCTGGTATGCATTATATCCTATCGATTTTCGAAATTGCTGAATTGAAATTAATCTCTTTAAGTTTCCTTGATTATCAAAAACAATTTTTCCTAGAAATCCTTCATACTTAGAAGCTTGCAAAGCATTTAAGAGCATTTCCCCAACTTCACTGGGATCACCATTCAATAAATATGATGAATTTTTCTTAATGATTTCTTCAATAGTTAAAACCGTTGTCATAATAGCATCAAATCCATTGCCAGCATATTGTAATCCATATGATACATTCATCTGTTTGTACATTACCTGCAACAATTCGTTCACGTCGTAATGACTACCATACGGGCGAATGAGTGGGTCAAATCTGGACCCAAGAGCGCCTTCACGTAAACTTCCCTCTAGTGCTACTCCTGTTTCATCTCTAGTGCACTCAGAATTTTCAAAATTGCCGAGGGACACAAAGTTTCTGTTTACATTTGAGGGTAATATTACAACGTATTTCTCACCATACATGCCATGTATATAAGTTTGGCATAAAAATCTTCCAGCGATGAAAGAGTATGAAAAAACTATTATTATTCTAGCATCATTTTCTAGTAGAGCTGGAACAATTGTTTTCAGTTCTTCACTGTCATGAACGATATAGTTTTCTATTATTGTTATGTTATTGTTTATCGCTTTCTCATAAAAATCTTCATAAATATCATAAAAGAACTCAATGCCTTGAGTTACCACAAAAATTTTCTTCCAACCAAAATATTTGAGTATTGCAATGCGAACTGAATTGCGTTCAAATGCAGAATTTGTCATTCTTAGGAAGAAGGGATATTCTTCTTTATCTGAAAGCAATGATGAAGCCGAGTTTGGACTAATTTGAGGAATGCTGTAGTGCTTAAGAAGATGTCCTAAAAACTATAATTAATAAAATTCACATAAAGTTTCAAAATTTCACTGATGCATGCTACCCATTTCTCACGATTTTCAAATTCGCTAATAGGCTAGAAGAAAGTTCTGTGTCAATATGGAAAAACGGTTTGTCTTTTATAATGGACACTAGGAACTTTAAGGGTAATTGAAAAAAAGAATTTGATGCATTTATGTTGAAACGAGGAAGGCATTAATTGTAATCAAAAATAGAGCTTAAAAGTATCCATACAAATATTTATGAGATATTTTTGCCCATTAGGTTAAAAAATCCATCAATACATCTTAGACAAGCCACTAACAATTCAATGTGATTGAAGTTATTGAAAACCAGAACTCCATTTTCAAGTATCATTTTATTTTACTGATACAAATATACGTTCATTAAAAGACTTCATTAAAACAACTGCAAGCAAACAAAAAAAATGTAGCTGAATTGAAGAATTAAGATCAAATTATTAACGAAAGATAAAAATAACTTCACTTATATTACTACGCTAAAATTTAAAGGTTGTGTACTGTCCAGCGCTCTTGTGTATAGCAAAATCAAAATGCTGAGAAATTGAATGCTTTTTAGTGCTGATATTGTTGTAAGTCTTTTTAATATAATAATAGGTTTTAAAGCAATTCATTATTTCGACTATAAACTACTCACAAACATAGATAAAAAATTCGCAAAAAAAAATTAGCATTGGGTTGGCATCGTCAGGATTTTCGCTGACCTGACTCAACCTTGCAAGCTTTGCTTAATCGGAGTAGCTGGTGGTCAAACAATCTATCTTTCCAACATTTTGTCAGGTTTAGTCCAGAGATAGAAGTGGATGGATCCCCCAAGGGACAAGATGGGTGAGACAGGTATAGGGCATTGGTTTGCACGCATTGGACGAAAATATTATTAAGTTGAGAAAAACTGAACCAAAATAATGCCAATTTTAGAGATTGTAAAGGAAAATTTCAAAGTTGGTTGCTTGATAAAATATGGATTTACTTGCAAAGTTAAATTTTTTCTCGCCATCGATTTTTATCAACAGATTTTAGTTGAAAATGCAATTGTTTTTGTTCACATTGACGATTTTTTATTATTGTTTTTTTACCCGAAGTAATGATGTTGGAATAGCGTTCAGACTATCAATTTTTATAAGATTATAAATTATCATTTGATAAAAAATCGATAGTGGGAACTATTCCCAACTTTAATTATATTATGATTAACAATAAGAAAAATGACAATGTCTGTTCAATTATTGGTCCATATTAAAACGTAAGCAATGTTAGCATATTTGAAGTTGAAATATTTTAAGCGACTATGTACAAGTCTGTTCCCTACTTCAACTAAAAAATTATTTTCAAGTAGCTATTCGAGTAGTTTTAGTACCGTTCCCACTATCGACTTTTATTTAGTTGCTAAATTTTCAGATGACAGTAATTTAGCTGTGTTTCAATAATAATCGGATGGACCGTTTAGACTATTTACTATTATCACCGATTTTTATAATAAATTTTTAGAGTCGATAGTGGGAATACACCTCTAGCAGCATTTTTAAAAATTATTTATCATAGATTTTTAGCTGTTAGTGAAATTTGATTCTATTCAATAGTACCAATAAGATCTTTTTGATCTGAATTGTCGCCTATATGATTTCTATTATAGTGAAAGGAGTGCAATTAATCTTGCATAAATATCGTTAATTGCATAAATTAAAGTTGAATATTATTTTGCTATCATGCTTTTACTATGAATTCACATAATTTATATTATTATTTTCCTATTTGTACAGGTAACAATAATAGATGATTCTGTACCTTCAAAATAATTGCCAGTGGTGGTGTTCTGTAGTTTTGAAAACTGTCATAAAGTAAATATGGGGCGATGGGATAAAGGCGAAAATTGATGAAGCAGAATTTCTTTGAGTGGGACCATTTGTGGCAAAAGAATATAAAGCGTGGGTACAATATTTGGCGGATATCAAAGCGTGAATTTGGGGCAGGGTAAAACTACAGTGTGGCGGAGGAGTGGGGGCAGATCACAAAATCTGCCTCAATTTCATCTCTGGCTCATACCAAAGCTTCAGAAATTAGTAACATGATGCCATCAAGCACTGTGTTTTGCATAAGGTCTAAGAAAGCCTGACTGCAATACTTGGTAGGGACGGATCGTTATGCTCCAAATAAGAGAAGTCCATAGTCATAAATGAAAGATTGAAAACCCACTGCATTTATCTTGTTTACAAAGAAAAGATCAGATTATACTTAAGCTAATTTCTATTTGGAAGACAAACTAAGTTTCGAATAAGCAAAGCAACATTTCTAATAATGACTGTACATTCTGTTCCCAAAAGCCCTATATGCAGGATTTCCTCGTTAATTAAATTGGTTTCGAACAGTTTAAATGGTTGTTTATTATTGATAATACGGATGCGGGATGGTGGCAAAAATAAATTCAAAATTTCGCCTGGTATTTGGCAATTGCAGTAAAAAATTTGTCATTTAGATTTCTGTATACCATGCAGTAAAAAAATATTCTAATATATCACATTCCAATCAAGTACATAAATCTTAGCCTTAGACAGCCTGGGGAAATTAAAAAACCTTCATGAACCAATGAGAAAAAATTGAACTTTTCTAGTTTAAAAACTATTAACTCTATGTTCAATCTGAAAGCACCACGTGATAGAAGAGGGTATCTTCTTTCTTTTCGCTCAAAATCCGTACCCCAAGACCTCTGACTTTGTGCACGGAACGCCTAAGTCAGCTTAGGATATATCTGCACACATCAAGAAACAGTCAAAGTTCACTGTTGCTTACATAGTCACAATGTCATATAAATACATGAACATTAGGTATGGGAAGAATTTAATAGAAATGTTCAACATTCTATTAAAGCATGTTCCCGAATAAATCTATCAATGAGTCATGATTTTCAGATTTGTTAAAAGGCTTTGAGAAAATTCTTTGTAAATGTAGAAACGGGTTGTTATTCAAGGGCCTCAAGCAGTTGAAGGTTAAGCTCTATATAAAGGAAGTATCACTACTTTTATTACTCAAAATTATTTGAAGGTATTAAAGAATTTTGTTGCTACTGAACTTTGACAAAAATTATACCACAGAGGTTTCCAAAATAACAATAAGTTCTAAATGGTAAAATGCATTATTAGCCCCTTCAAGTTTAAAGAAAGTGACCTAACCAAACGCCTTTATGGTTGATACGCTTTCATCATATTTCTTAGCTACATTAATAGCTTTCATCAACGAATTCTAATAAAAACGCGAGAAATCTATAATTAGTGGTTTGCAATAAATATTTAATCACAGTGAAATCTGCACCTAATTATTCTCTGTTGGTTTTGGGCTAACGTGGAGACTCGCAGTGTTCACTAGCAGGCAATTTAATAGTATAAACCGGCATAACACAAATCCTGAAATGACCAGACCGGTACTGGTAGACCAGTTGCAACTCTGATTACTACTCCCATCTGCTCAAGTGATCCAATCAATGCACTTTTTTTGTACATTTAGCAAACGTCAAGCAAGAAGGCCAAAAACGAATCAAACCTCTCTTGAAGAAGAACTAGATTATTTTCTGGAAAATGTGGATGCAATTGATTACTTTTACAAAAACAACAAAAAATTGCCAAAGTTAACAAATGACTTCCTCATTGTGCTTAGTGTGCTGTCTTTACCTGCAAACTGCTAATGGCTTTTTTAAGGGCACTTTTTCTCTCTGATGAACAAAGTAACCGTTTTAAATTGGAGGAAGTGAGGAATTGCTTAATAGTGCTGTAATTTTTGTTTCAGTCATTGGATTTTATAAGACTCGAAGGCTTTAGGCTAGTGTTTGGTTTTTATAGAAATAACCAGGAAACATTGTCTACAGGAGTAAGAAAATTTATAGGGTGAGTGATATTATGGTGAAAAATTATTTTCTCAATGCGAAATATTTTTGATGTGTACAAGTTTGCTTTAGCACAGTACATGATCGCATACTCCTAGGTTTAGCTTTTCATAAACAGCAAAATCAAGATTAGCAAATTTCTAAAAAATATAAAACTAGTGTCATATGTAGTAATTTCCTAAATACAACTTTGATATATAAAGTGTAATTTTCGCAGATTTTAAATAGTCAGATCTGTTGCAATATGTTGCAATGTTTTGACATGTAATAATCCTAGCAAATTTTTATTGAAATATATTTGTTTTGCAGATATTGCTATTTAATATTATTGCGATACATCATTGCAAGTCCTTGTTAATGGACATTAAATGCGTCTAGGCTACATTTGACTGATATAACCACCGGTCAATATCAATGCATTGTCATAATTATCGTGAATTCTTCAGAATTATTTTTGAGATGAATACTCACATAAAATTTATTAATAATATAGGGCTGCACAAAGTCATACATTATCCTATTCAATTTAAACGAAACTCTGTTTAGAATATCTATTAATTTCTATTTACATTATCCCACAGCCTAAAGTCCGCAAAGACCTTATCAACCTTCGGCAAGTACATACCAAAATCTATGAAAATTTACGAAATTTGAAATAGACATAAATTCAAGAAATTTAATAAAATTTCCGCTTTCTTGAAGAAGTTTATTAGTAAAAATGCCCATTGTGTATGACCAGAGTAAAAAAGACTTTAAACAAGGAATAATCTCTCTCTGCCTGAAATAGATGAAAATATTTTCTAATACTTATTATCCTTTCATAAAGGACAACTAAAATTATTTTGCTTAAAGTATGCAGTACAATTGTTGCATAACCTTGCTGTAAAAATTCTTCCAAACCTAGTCAAAATGCTCCAAAATGGCCTATATCTCTAGCATTATTCTCTGAATCAGACTATGAAAGGTATTCAACTTTATCAATAATATTTGTTGATTACCAAGACCTACTATATGAAAGCCCGTGAAATCACTCATTCTAGAATTCCTTCCTAGACAAGGCTAGCCGTTTCGATAAATTAAATTGACATTCTATTGTAGTGTAGCTACGATCTTTCTTCATATGCAAATGGAATTTTATTTAGGCAGAACTTCCCAAAACCTTCCTTGCCCATTACATTTTAAATTGTTATGCTCAAATTATGGTAAATTTTCCAAATATAGTATTTCAAAATTTTCCAAAATAGGACAACAATATAACCAAGATTCTTTTAAGCCTTTTTAAACTTTTAAGTAATTACAAAATGTTGTTAATTGTGAAAAAATACCTGATTCACACTCACACAGTATAATTTTTAAAATATATTCGTTACATTCAATGCATTTTGTTGCACTGATTCAGTGTATGACATTTCTCTTAGTAATATATCTCCTAACCGCTATTTTCTATAAAAAAAAGTTACCATACTAATATTAATAATGATATTAAAAACAAAAACACATTGTTCAAAACATTAATTAATAACATATATTTTAATTATATTTTAAATAATTTATTTCTTAAACTTTCCACAATTTCATTTAACTTATTCAAGGGAAAATTAATAATAACTTAGTTAAATATTTACACAATTAATAAATTCTAAAATGATTTTAAAAGGAGGTCAAGTTGTACTTAACATACAAAATATTTATAATTAAATTGTGCTTTAAATTAATTTTAACTTTATGAACCTAACTTCACAGTGTTTCTGTTTTTGGACTTGTTGCTTTTGATTTCTTCAAAGTAAGATTTCAAAATTAAATTTAACAATTTTTAAAACTCAAGTCCAGCTATTTTAGTATACGGAAAGAAGAACTTAGTTTCACTATTTAGAGAATTGTATTATACTTTCTTTTGTAACATTATAATCTATATTTACATGTTAATATGAAAATTTATTAACAAAACATGGAGGTAAGTAGTAAGTAAAAAATGCACTACTTAGAATTAGAATATTATAATAACATATACTGATAATTAAAATGATGGGTATTAAATATAATTCTACGTTGGTTAGCTACATAATATTGCATAAACCTAGATCCTAGTGAAATCACATGAATCATTGCACTTTTATTAGAATGAGTTTACTATTGAGCGTAGCTATGTAACATCTAATAGAACAATCACCAATTGTGACTACTGCTCGAAATGGCCGTTATGTTTTTTCACTCACCATACACAAAACAACGCAAAAATCATAAACATACAATTTGGGTAATTTTGTTGCATCAACCTTTAACTGCCTTGACAATTTTTGAACTTTCGATTGTATGTGAGTATAATTCACGACCTCAAAAATATCCAAAACCTATAGGTACTGGACGATAATAATTGTGTTTCAATGAAACATTCTATATTTTTTTTGAAAAATTCAAATTCTCTTAATTATCAGATGATAAAGTATTATATTGCTCATGACACCATCCCGCAGATCGGAGATTTTGCGAACGGTCACTTTCTAGAGGGTCCACAAATGCGTAAATGAAGAATTTATCTAATTTGTGGTGTTTTCAGATTCTAGATCTGTATTAGTTCACGATTTATAGCGTTTATGTGAAGCTAATTGTTAGTTCAAGACAGACGCTAGTAATTAAAAGTAGATTAATATCTATTGTGTAACTTCATTACAATTATATATATAAATACACCAACAAGTTTTCATGGTAAACCTGAGAACGCAGTAAGACATACGACCGTGTGATTACATGGTAACAACCAATCACTAACAACCTTTCTTTCCTAAATTAGTGTGAAACATAAGGTCCAAAAAATTGCGTTTCTTTCCTTTCGCGTACAGGTCTTTTAGTAAAGTTTTCCCTTGCAAAACAGTGATATTTTTGTTTTCATTGTCGTTCCCATTCTTCCTTCTTCTTCATAGTCATCAGACGAAATATTTTGTGACGACTTTCGATAGATGGCGCACAAAAATTCTGCAATTATTCAATCTATAGCCTATCTTTATACATTGAATAAAATTTTATATCTTTTAAAATTGTTAAAATTACAAATCGCCTCTGGGAATATAGATACTTGAGCAATGGTAAGCACAAATAACATAAAGGGACTTCCAAGGATATTATAGATCTTTGGCCTTTTGCGTCAATAATTTGTACTGGTTTTACATGCAATTTAGTCATTTCAATGCCCATAATTCTATTAATTTTCAATAATTGATAGATAGGCTCTGGTTTTTTGATTGGCTGTAATCGAAAGCCATTGATTAGCTCCAAAGCATTCGTAAATATTTGTTCACTCCTTGGCAAAATGCAATTAAGTCGAGTCCTATCNTCAATAATTTGTACTGATTTTACATGCAATTTAGTCATTTAAATGCCCATAATTCTATTAATTTTCAATAATTGATAGATAGGCTCTGGTTTTTTGATTGGCTGTAATCGAAAGCCATTGATTAGCTCCAAAGCATTCGTAAATATTTGTTCACTCCTTGGCAAAATGCAATTAAGTCTAGTCCTATCATATCATTCTACACGATTTCCGCAATCAGGAAAAAAGAAGAGGAGTATTCGATTTATTTGTCATGTACTGGTAATATGTTCTGATAGAATTTTCCTTTGGTTAGTAGTTATACCTAATTATCCTACATTAAATTTTTTTATTTGATTCTAAACAAGAAAATTTTTTGAAGCAAAATGCAAATACTTTTTTGATTTTGTGAACATGGAAAAGCTAAAATATTATTTTTATTAGTATTGATAGACTTATTTATGTATCTGTGTTGATAACATTATGTGAAAAAAATGGAACTATGAAAATAATTACAGTATGTGTCATGTACTGAATATTCTTTTATTTTACAGTGTCTATTTTTTGAAGAATTGCTTAAATAGTGGGTGCCAAAATTGGGGTAGAAGGCTATTCTGGTCAGAATAATATTTTCTATAAAGTTATCGATTAAACTAGTAGTTTTTCACCTAAAATTACAACATTGTTTATTCGCTACAATGTAAATGACGAGTTATAGTTTCAACCAAGGAATGACATTTTAGGTTCTAGTAGGCTCCTATAATAAGATTTA
Source organism: Hofstenia miamia (assembly GCA_900660155.1). Taxonomy (NCBI): domain Eukaryota; kingdom Metazoa; phylum Xenacoelomorpha; order Acoela; family Hofsteniidae; genus Hofstenia; species Hofstenia miamia. The sequence goes on along the minus strand of CABFPE010000123.1, from coordinate 215,290 downwards.
ATTTAAAATTTATAAATGCCTGATTTAATTGCAGCACTATTTGTTTTGTTTGTGGACTGGAAAATCCAAGTTTATACAAAACTCTATATATATATAATGTTAGTACCTATCATAATTTAAACAATGTATGTTGTCAAAGTGATTTTGAGTATTCATAACATTAAAATTATTCTTAGAATAAACGAATTTAAATTATTTAATTTTTGTATGATAGATTGAATATATAGTTTGCATGACACAATACAAAGCATTTGTTATGCAAAATATGTCATATTTAATGATGTTTCTGATATCAAATACAAATGTTCCTATGTATCGTACTCTACGCTATGTATTAACNTATATAATGTTAGTACCTATCATAATTTAAACAATGTATGTTGTCAATGTGATTTTGAGTATTCATAACATTAAAATTATTCTTATAATAAACGAATTTAAATTATTTAATTTTTGTATGATAGATTGAATATATAGTTTGCATGACACAATACAAAGCATTTGTTATGCAAAATATGTCATATTTAATGATGTTTCTGATATCAAATACAAATGTTCCTATGTATCGTACTCTACGCTATGTATTAACTACACCGTTGAATGCGGTTTGTGGTTTTAGAATTCCGCGCTCACGTCTATAACACCAATAAACAATGTTTACATCTGGGAAACAATCTGCACTTTTTAATCTAATAACACCTTTGAACCAACGTGCATGATTAATACATTATTCAGTTGTTTGCACAATAAACTGAATTTGACCCCATTACGTTTATTGCAGTGAATATATATATAATAATATAGCCGAAAGTACTACAAATATAATTCGTCAACGTGTTCGTTCTTATGCATATATATATATATATATATATATATATATATATATATATTATATATATATATATATATATGTGTGTATACCCATTAAGGATTTT
>CABFPE010000123.1:182124-192527 GCA_900660155.1 Hofstenia miamia | reverse complement strand
AGAGCTGATATATATATATATATATATATATATATATACAGACACCTGGCAAAAATATTACACTCAGAATGAGATTATTTTGAATGACTTGACGCATATTTATAACTGTTTTGTTGGCAAACACATTTTTTGATGGTCTATTGTATAAAATGTAACCAATTTTTTTTATTCATATTACATAAATAATCAGCTGTGTATATTGCCAGGGGTGTATCTCTGACGTCATTGGAATATGTTCTGTTGGCAAACACATTTGTTTGCGGTCTATTGTTTAAAATGTAGCCAATTTTTTATACAAATTAAAAAAAATTGTCAAAGATCATTGAAATTCTATATGCAAAGAATTTACGTTGTTGGATTACATTTTACGATTAATTTTCTTTGGTAACAGTAGTAACTAACAATTATTTTCAAATGAAAATATTGGAAATAATAAATACATGTTTCACGGATGACAAATTTCAATTGCAAAAATAAAAAACTTTCCACAACAACGATATAGAACTTACAAATAGTGTTTTGATTCATATATATAATTTGGTAAAATAAATTTATAGTTTTGTTTCCGTCATTCTATTAGTTTATAAACGAAATATACTCTTTTAAACGTTAATTAATATTTTGATAAATTAATAATAAAAAGACAAAATAATTTTTCGGAAAAAACCAAAAACTTGTTTATGCAAAAACTCGCAATTTCTAATATTTAATAAACGTATGTGATAAACCCCCATACGTGTTTAAGACAAGACAAAAATAAAATTTATTCTACACTTTGCTTATAATGAACATACATATCACACTATTAAATTTGTCTATTGTGTTAGTTTATCATCATTGTTGGGATGGGAATGCTGTAGGAAACATACGCAATGTGTAGTTGCACGTTATAAATTTCACACGATAGTACCTAAATTAATGATTAATAAACAAGTCAAATGAGATGATAGATCACAGTATAAAATACATTACTATTAAAAGTTTAAACAAATTCAATTAAAAATGTGTATTAACCAACAAACGACGTTTCTATTTATGATAAAGTATATAATTAATTTAACATCGGACTGCAAATTCACAGCAATTCATTAAAATAAAATTGATTATGTTTTAAAAGAAATATCTGTAAAACTAACTAGAGATAATATTGTAAAAAAGTGTTAAGAATCAAAATAGCTTACCAAAAATCTTTCAGTTTAGTTCTTTCATGAATGTGAAATTCCATTATTCCGGCTGTGTAGAAAGTTGAATGCTTTAATAATGTCAACATTTATCTATATCCCCATTGTTCAAATGTCAAAATGTAACAAGCATTATAAAAACAGTACAACCATGTAAAATTCCATTATGCTGCTGTGTGTACAAAATTGTACTTAACAGACAGTTAACATTGCGTAATTTTTATCTATATCTTATTGTTCAAATGTCAAAATGTATCCAATAGTAAAGATTGTTATCTACCAAACATGAAATCCAAATCAATTTCAAAATTATCACAATTAATTAAAAAATTTTCAAATCATATAAAACTAGAATTTTTCACAAGTTGGAAAAACAATCTCAATTATTACATGTTTTTCCCAATTTATACAATTATGTAAATGTAAGATGCTACAAAACTAAAATGTTAATAATGTAAAACGATTTATCAATCACCGTCTCTGGTACAAATGCCCTAAATACTGCTAGTATCATTAAAATGAATGAACTCACCATCTGCTGTATGGAAGCTAATTGTAATTCTATCTGATGAATGACTTTGAAGTTGGTTTATAAATTTTATGAGCCTTTTCATAATTGATGAATGGCTGATCATTTACACTATATACTGTGAATAAGGGTATTTGATCCAATAATGGGATGCTACCACTCTAATAATGCTTACAAGTGACTATATGTTAAGAACAGTCTAATTATTTTTGATGATTTTACACATTTATAGACTTTTACATGGGTTTTCCACTTTATACATTCTTTTCACTTTATATGGTTTGTCACTTTTTTACACATTTACAGACTTTTACATGGGTTTTCCACTTTATACATTTTTTTCACTTTATATGGTTTGTCACTTTGAACAAAATGAAAATTTCATGACGGTATTAGTATAAACTTTCAAGAACGAGTAAGAAAAACGTACATACATATAAATACGACTAATCTTTGTTGTAAATTCAGATTTTATTTTCATATTTTAAAGAATGAATGGTTTTGCTATTTAACCCTTATTAGTATATGTGTAACAAATTGTAACAGTTCACATTATTTATAGCTGTAAAACATTACAGCAGCAGCGCGCAGCTATAAGCATTCACGTAATAGCTAGGATTCTCATTGGCTGTCAGCATGTGTAAATAAAGATATATCAGCTTGCGTTGAATTGTATTGAGATAAAAACATACACGCCAGTACAGCTGTTACATTTTGTTACAATTTCAGTGGATGCATAATGGGATCCCGTCCAAGGCGACAAACCTTTATAACAGCCACACAAATGTTCCAAGCTCTTGCATTTGACATAGACGAACAGAACTGCGATGTGGAAGAACAAAATGACCAAGACGACGAGACCTATGGCGCCCCTCAAGACAATCAACGCGAAATGCCGTCCGACAGCCAACCTAATCAGGATGATGAAGGCGATATTGATATTGTCGTTGAAGAAACAGATTCCGAAAGCGAAACAGATGAATTTGAAGGAGCTACCCACGAGAACGAATACGAGGCACCAAATGGGATTCGGTACTCAACGATCCCTTTTGGAACTGGGAGACCAAGAAGTCGAAACATCGTCACAGAGAGGCAAGGAGCGTCTTTTACACCAAATGACGAACTCGGCTGTTTTTTGCTTTTTTTATCGGAAGATATTTTATATACTATCTTGCGACACACTAACCGAAAGGTGGAAGATATCATCCAAGGCACTACTTCTGTCCCGTCATATATGACGAAAGTAACATACAAGGAGCTGAAGGCTTTCATGGCTGTGCTAATTAGAGCTGGGGTTGACGGGGCAAACTACAGTTCATTACTTGATTTGTGGCATGAATTTGATTCGAAACCATTTTACAAAGTTGCTATTTCGCTGAACAGATTCAAATTTATTTTACGATCAATCCGATTTGACAACATCCGGACCCGAGAGCAGCGAAAGGAGTCTAGCAAAATTGCAGCAATTCTCGAAGTATGGACTCTGTTCAATTCTCGCCTGCGATTGCCTTATAAACCATCAGATACAATCACTGTGGATGAACAACTTGTTGGATATCGAGGCAAAATACCTGGCCGGACATACATTCCATCAAAACCTAAAAAGTACGGAATAAAGATATTTTGGTGTTCTGATGCAATAAATGGATACGCTCTGAATGGCAAGATTTACACAGGAAAAGAATCTGAAACCCGAACTAATCTTGGACGAGACGTAGTGTTGGAACTTTGTCAGCCATATTTTGGCTCTGGGCGTGATGTTGTTACAGACAATTTTTTTACTTCACATGATCTGGCAGTTCAACTTCTACAACATGAGATGACTCTCCTGGGGACAATGCGCAAACATCGAAGAGAAATTCCAGCAATTTTCAAACAAAAGCAAGATAAATTTTCCACACAGTTTTTATATGATCATTCTCAAAAAATCACGTTGGTCAACTACTGGTCGAAGACCAACAAAAATGTTGTTCTTCTAAGTTCTTCACATTGGGGCGCCGAAATAACTGACCGACCAGATCGTAAACCTCAAATGATATTGGACTACAATGCTGGTAAAGGCGGTGTTGACATGATGGATGAAAATGTAGAGGAATTTACTTGTAAAAGAAAAACAAATCGTTGGCCACTTTTGCTGTTTTTCAATTTTATAGATATTGCAGTAAACAACGCATATTTGATCAACCGTTGCCAAAACTCTGGTGTGACTCGGAAAATGTTTATTCGCAACTTGACTTTCCTTCTAGCCAAAGAGAATGTTCGACAACGAAATATGCAACGATTGCCAAGAACAGTCAAAGAAGGAATGATTAAATACGGATTTATCGAGGATGCAAGGGAGACAGAAGACGAGCCTTCAACTAGAGGTGTAGCCAGATGCTGGTCATGCAGTCGAGTCTGCAGAAGTCGTTGCAAAGAATGCCGCAAACCTATCTGCCCAACCCATCGGGTCATTATAAAGCAAGAATTATGTTTTTGTTGCAATTTGTAATTGATTTTTTGGATTTATTCATATTTTTAAATTGCGTTACAAAATGTTACACATGTACCGATTAGGTATATTGGATTTACTGTACTTATAAGGGTTAATATCGCATATAAATATAAATTTAAAGACATTCTACAAATCAATGATTGTTAAAGTACTTGCAGTTGTTTAATATATCATGAATTTTAAAATAAAAACTTTTTAATTATTGAGAAAGCATTACCATTCACATTTTTCTTCAGTCAATTTGGAAATTTTATAATAGCAAATGAATACATAATGCTATTTCAAAAACGAATCAATTAGATGTCATGAAACTCGCAAAAACATTTTTAATTACGAAAAGACTAACACAATTCATAAAAAAAATACATTTACTCAAAAATGATTAAATTAATTAATTTTACAAAACACATAGTTGTACACAGTTTGCAAAATAGCATTAAGTGCTCATTAAATTGAAAAATGATTATGGTTATTAAAGTAATTCTACAAAATATATAACTTCAAGTGAGAAGAAGCAAAATTTTTAAATTGAAAATGAATATCAAAGCTATATAAAATAAATTTAAGTATACGTATAGTACTTAAACTTAATTTAATAAATATATACTTGTAATTGATTATGAGATTATAAAAACACAACAGCAATCGTTAAATGATTTACACTACATTTTGTACATTAGGTATTAAAACAACTTTGGAAAATTTTCTAATTATAGAAATAAATAGCTTAAATTACAAGTATCAGAAACTAATAAAATGAAATACATACTTCTTCAAGGCGATTTACTCATTGTTTTCAAATATAAAATATATATATCTCACAATATGCAACTAGGAAAACGGATTTTAACTGAATTTCCCTATTTAATTTTAAAATCATATAGAGATTGAGAATTTTTAAAAATAAATCTGATCTTGTTAGAGTTTCTAAGACATAGCATTGGAGAGAATGCCAATATATTTGGGATTTTCAAGTATTTGTCCACATTTGAGGGTCTAAAATATTTATTTTATTACTTGATTTAATTCCAGAGTTCGATGTATTGGTAAGGGTTTTAATACATCTGAAATTTTTCGATTTGGTATGCTTTTATTAGTAAATAATTTAACACATTTACAGTTTTCATTTTCATAGCATTTCGATTTTGTATACCCTCCCTCTTTAAGCTTCTAATCGTATAGAAATAATATTCCAAAAATCACTAATAATAAAAAATATGTGAAAGAAGAAATCGACTTTAAATTTTCTAATGTTCTAAGTTTTTCTCAATGATTGATGTGTGATTAGAAATAATTCCCCTTTAAAGATATAATTTCCACAACTCCAATGTAAATTTTTGTAAGCAAGGATATTAAACGTGTATAAACATTATGAAATTTATTAATAATTTGTAATCACATGAAACAAAGTTAGTAATATTAACTTATTAAGATGCAAAAATAACTTATATTTTTAAGTAAATTCACTGTAAAAACTGAATAATGCGTTAAAATGAAGATATCTTTTCGTCATAGGAATTTAAGAAAATGCAAATTTTATGACATTATTGGTATATACTTTCAAAAACAAGAATTAATAACGTACATACCCTTAAATTCGACTATTCTTTTATGTATATTCAGACCAAGGGCAGAAACTAAACACATAAAGGAAAAAATTAATATACCAAGGGCAGAAACTAAACACATAAGGAAAAAATAAATATACCAAGGGTAGAAACTAAACACAAGGTTATAGAAAATTATAGGACTATTGGTTTTTGAAGCTTTTGTTTTCATAGTACTCCATAAAGTCTCCTATCAATAATTCATAGTCTCTCTTTCTTTGACATCTAATAGCAAATAGTGCTGATATGCAGTTCCTGTTAGGTACAACAGAACTCTTGCTGCTGCTGCCTCCTGGTAAACCTATCTACCTTTCCATTAAATTTCAGAAGCATTGCTTTGCAGGGAGTTGCTTCATTGTTTCTATTGTGTTGTAATATTGATTTCTCGAATTTCAGTTTCATTGGATTCTTTCTATCTTCTTTATTTTGGAATTGTCTCACCACTGCTCTTGTTATTTTGTCTAGTATCTTTTGTTTTTCATTTCTTCTTTGAAATATTCATATTCTTTCTTGCACTTGTCGCTCCTTTTGGATATTGTTTGTAATTCTTTTCTTCTATTGTATAAATTCCATCTCATAGGTTTGTATCTCTCCCTGTTTTTCTTCTTCTCTTAGCTTAATTAAAATAAGCTTATCTTTTAATTGTTCAAGTTCCTGTGCTTGAATATCATTATCTTCTATTAGATGTCTGTTTTCTCTTTCTAGGTCTTGATTCATCTTTTCCTGCTTTTAATTTTGTTTGAGGGACCTTTTGTTAGACTCTGCTAATTGCTGAGTTAGTCTTTTTACCTCCCGTTGGAATAGTTTGATTGTATATCCAACTTTGATATCATATCTGGTTTAATTTCCTTTATGAGGTTTTCTCTCTCTTCTTCCATCTGTTCAAACCTTTTTGTCAACTGCAGTATGTCGTTTTTCAGCATAGTTTCTGTCTTGTGATTCTTTTTTAGGGCTTGTTTCTTGGGACATATGAATTGTTTGCAGTTCCATTGTGGGGGACTGATCTGTTCCGTCAGTGTTTGGTGTCAATCTTGATGCCACTGGAGTTACTACTACTCTGGATAAGCTTTTTTGCACTTCATTTTTTATTTCTATTCATCATTAGCTATTACTTCCATGTAAGTAGTGGTTTTTCCCTTCTGGGTCAGATTCTTCCTTTTCAATGCTATGCATCTCAGTTAGTTGTGTTGACTAGTTGACTTTTTGCTGTCTTTCAATTTTTCTGTAAGTTTGGTTGCTTATTATACACAGTGATTCTTCCTTTTAAAGAGTGTTGGAGATGAACGTTCTTATATTCCTGAATTTTGCTGCTGATTCTAGAAAAAGAGTTAATATATTACATGCCTTTACCTAACTAGCCATTTATCAAATTTATTATCAGATACATGCATGAATACAATCAATATTCAGCTAAACAGGTAATAAAAAATTCATAGTCATACATATAACTTAAGCACATTTTGTGAACAGAGGTGAAGAACCTAGAATCGTTCCTGTCATGGGATCCTGACCACTACTCAACATGAACCATATAGCTTGACATTTATAATAATAAATCAAACCAGATAATAGAGCAAAATATGATTTCCAAAGAATATGCTTCAACAATTGTTTCAATGTTTTAATCCTATTTTTCCTGTGCTTGAATATCATTATCTTCTATTAGATGTCTGTTTTCTCTTTCTAGGTCTTGATTCATCTTTTCCTGCTTTTAATTTTGTTTGAGGGACCTTTTGTTAGACTCTGCTAATTGCTGAGTTAGTCTTTTTACCTCCCGTTGGAATAGTTTGATTGTATATCCAACTTTGATATCATATCTGGTTTAATTTCCTTTATGAGGTTTTCTCTCTCTTCTTCCATCTGTTCAAACCTTTTTGTCAACTGCAGTATGTCGTTTTTCAGCATAGTTTCTGTCTTGTGATTCTTTTTTAGGGCTTGTTTCTTGGGACATATGAATTGTTTGCAGTTCCATTGTGGGGGACTGATCTGTTCCGTCAGTGTTTGGTGTCAATCTTGATGCCACTGGAGTTACTACTACTCTGGATAAGCTTTTTTGCACTTCATTTTTTATTTCTATTCATCATTAGCTATTACTTCCATGTAAGTAGTGGTTTTTCCCTTCTGGGTCAGATTCTTCCTTTTCAATGCTATGCATCTCAGTTAGTTGTGTTGACTAGTTGACTTTTTGCTGTCTTTCAATTTTTCTGTAAGTTTGGTTGCTTATTATACACAGTGATTCTTCCTTTTAAAGAGTGTTGGAGATGAACGTTCTTATATTCCTGAATTTTGCTGCTGATTCTAGAAAAAGAGTTAATATATTACATGCCTTTACCTAACTAGCCATTTATCAAATTTATTATCAGATACATGCATGAATACAATCAATATTCAGCTAAACAGGTAATAAAAAATTCATAGTCATACATATAACTTAAGCACATTTTGTGAACAGAGGTGAAGAACCTAGAATCGTTCCTGTCATGGGATCCTGACCACTACTCAACATGAACCATATAGCTTGACATTTATAATAATAAATCAAACCAGATAATAGAGCAAAATATGATTTCCAAAGAATATGCTTCAACAATTGTTTCAATGTTTTAATCCTATTTATTCTCTAAATCAAATTAGTACCTGCTGATTTGAATTTTTGAATTAACTATACACTTCTGCCTAGTTTGCTAAAAATTATGAGAAGCGACTTCACCCTCAACATTTTGACAAACTGGTTTATCAACAAGCACTTACTTTCACAATTTTGGATTTAATTTATAAATCTTAGTTACACAATTCATCATCTAAAAAGCTTAATTATTTTTAATAATAATCTTCTTTCTTCTTCCTTCCTTTGATCTTAGTTCTCAGCTCCTTATTTGATGGATTATGCTACACTTTTCCATCTCACGCTCAACGTGAATTTTTTTCATAGTCAACCTCTTCATAACTGCTCTAAATATTCATCACTGCTGCTTGTTGAATATGAAATATCATGTAATAGCGGTTCATCTTTATTCTCCTCTATCTCTTCTAAATCTATTTCATTATCATCTCAAGGATTCATCACATGGAAGAATTATCATTGTTTACAGGAAATGTTGAGCTGATATTCATTGAGGCATTACAATTGACAAATAATACTGATAGGTTTGACACCTTTGCAGCAATTCTATCAAATGAAATTGGAGTATATTTAGTAATCCATGGTAATTGGGTACAGTTAGCTGCAAACTCTTGTGGCAAAGTATTCACAACTCTTCGAAATATTTACAAAAACTATTCACACCCGTTTTATTATTTAGTAGGGCAATACAATACAATCTGTGTACATGAATATTTACATGAATTTACGTTTTAAATATCATTTATAATATGTTACTAAGGTTTTAGGTGTATTTGTAGTAATATAGAAATCATCAATTGACAGGTTTTGGTGCTTTTAGGTATTTTAAAAGTCTGGCATTTAGTAAGTTAAGATTGAACAAATTTTGAATTCCACAAATTCCTGACAAAGTTGGAGCTGCGTCTTAACTACATGATGTAATCAGCCTGACTTAATCAGGCCAATTAAATTGTGGGGTTAAGATAGGCCTTAAAGGAGATACAAGTAGTGTATTCTAATTGTTTTGGAATCATTACCCTGATATTGAAATGAATCAGCAAGCACTGAATTTATTGTTTTGTATGCTTTTTATTTTCAGTTTATTTAAAATTGAATAAATTACTGTATTTCAAAAATAGTAGTATCAAAAGGATTTCTAATATTTACTACCTTGGAAGATTGTCTTGGTAAAATTGAAATTTAGATAAAATATCTGATTGAAATAAAAAAAATCTGATTTAAAAAAAATTCGATTTTTTGATTTCTTTAATTTAAATCAGATTTTTTCCCAACACTGATTCTCATTAATTCATCAATCAATTAGGTTAGCACAACTCCATTTTGTACAGCAGACATAATTCCAATATCTAAAGATAATCCAGTTGTTTGACCTTTGAAACTAAACAAATAGAGGAAATTCTAATTGAACATAAACTTAAATGTAAAATCTTGTCTGTGGTTCAATGCTCACAATATGGTGTAGGCCCTGGTTGATCTATGCTCTTTGCTTTTATGTAGATTCCTACCTACAAGTCTTTTTTATTGACTTTCAGAAAGCATTTGATTATGTAAGCCATACCGTACTTATTGATAGATTAAAAGTTATTGGTATTTCCATGCCTACAATTCATTGGATTTACTCTTTCCTCTGTAATTGGAAACAATGTTTAAGGCCGCATGCAAATGATACAATTTTCATTGCTAAGCCAATTATAGCGAGTAATGTGAAATGATAATCTTGAAATAATGTATGAATTCCTCCAATTGGTTTTGCAATGAAAGTTGTATCACTTGCGTGCGGCCTAACAGTTATACAATAATATACAATGACTTTTGCTCTGTGTGATACACTGTTTTAAGATTAATTATTATTAGCAAAACCGCGATTTGTTAAGGACACTTATATATCATTGGGATTGGGCGAATATTTTAAATGAGTCATTAAAATTATTTATGTAGGTATATATATATATATATATATATATATATA
>CABFPE010000123.1:119272-136055 GCA_900660155.1 Hofstenia miamia | reverse complement strand
TTATATATATATATATATATTTAGGGAATTTTATGATAATGTCATTAACATCCATGCAAATTACAAAGAAAAAAAAAATTGTAATAATCTTAAACAAATGGTTTGTATTGCTTTGCTTTGACTACTATACATTTTTAGGGTTGCTACAGGCCTGCGGATAATGCCTTATAAAGCAAAAATGTTAGCAGTCAAATTTGTAAAATAGCTTCAGTTGAATTTTTTAATATTTAAAATATTGGTCTGTAAGAGATGTTTCTATTGCCATTAATATATTGTACTACATTTATTAATATAATACAATGCTATTTCAAGAAAAAATCCAATTTAGAGTTAGACAAAAAATTCAAGATTTAAATGCTCACTTAGTATTAACAAATTTCACAAACGCACGAAAATCAACATAAGATAATTTCTATTTCTGAAATAATTAAAGCTGCTTAAGCACTGGAATTTGCGTTATTCAATGTTACATAGCCTTAATAAATAATAAATCCGATTCTGCGACCCATTAAATCTCTGTGAACAACAATAAAGTGAGGTGCCAACAAATGGCCGCTTCGAATTCTGGAGGGATTTGACCCACTTAGAAACGCACCTGTTTGCCTGACTTCAAAGAAAATTATAGAAATTTTCGTCATTTCCTGCCAATTCAAATTTTTGAAAAAATCTTCGAATATTGCAATTCTTTTACGAAATTGCCGATTATATACAGATAATCCTAATGTCCTGCAGAAATATAAATTCCTGTATAGTGTAAAAAAGATGGCAAATATTATTGAAGCCTATGTTATTACAAAGAATTATACATAGGGGTTGTAAATTAATAGTAAATGTTCAAAATGATGATTTGATTCCTAATCTAACGCAGTATAGTGGTTTGCGGCCGTGGTGTTTATCGGCCCGAGCCCGCCCGCGCCCATTTAAAATTTATGGCCCGCCCGCAAGCAGCCCGTTCTCTTTAATAATGGTGTAGTTCTTTTACAATATATACATTTATACATTCGCCTATATGTTAAATGCAATAGTGTAATTATAGTCCATTGTTACTACCAACAGAGCATAATTCAAACAAAAAACAACGTATGTTCAAAAAAATAAATTTTAAGCCCGCCAACACGCCCGTCTGATTGCGACCCACCCATACCGTCTGCAGCCTGCGTGCGCCGGGCCAGCCCACAAATCTTTAACGCAGTATTTAGACAAATAGGATAATTATTCATAGGTTCCTGCAAGATATCTGCTGTGACCTATCTTGCAGTGAGGTGGCGTTTCTATCTTACTTAAGGATGTGGGAAGTTAGTCATAAACTTTGATTTCAGCATGTTCCACAAAAAGTATTGATAAAATCAGAGGATGGACCTTGTTCATTGGGAAAAGTTGGAGATCCGTGAGCTGCATACTGATTATGCAAACACCAATTTTTTTGAATAAGAAATCTTTGCTATTGCTGCATCATTTATCTTGTAAGTAGTATAAAAAATTATGGTTAAAATGTTTTCATCAAAATTGTTATATTAAATAAATTATGTATAACAACCAATCAGTCAAACAATATTTTAAAATGTCACTGAAAAAATAAAATTAAATAATAGTAGATTTTTTGTGTCATATGGAGAAATTGAGAACATCATTTTTGTAAATGTTGTAGCCATCTAACGGAACAATTTGAAAATTTATATTGCCAGCAAAATTAAAATTTACAATTTTGCTAACTGTATTTATTTGGAATTTTGTGCCTCGAACCTTTTGCAAATATTTGTTTATTTTCTATGGTAATATGTCCTAATTTTGAGAGTGACCTCTGCCAACATTTATGGCCTTACAGATAAAAACTGTTGCTTATCCAACCAAGTTTTTTTAAGTTGTTGCAAAATTTGTGTCAGTACTTCAAATTATTCTCTAATCTATCTATCATACTGCCATTTGTGACACAATTCTTAGTGAATTACCATTTTGATAACAGCAATTAATGAGTGATGTATGCCTTTTTATTTCATCAATGTGCATAATGTACATTGAAAAAATGCAAGAACGAAATATACAACATAAATCCCTTATCTATGTATGCAATCAGATGTATTTGCTATCAGTTGTAATGACAATAACGCTTAAAATGCAATGTACGTTCATGTAGGACCTTATGGAATTATGTAGAAAGCGATGCATGTATTTTCACATTAATACATTAGTAGACCCCACATCAATATCAATAATTTTTTGCTTTGCAGTATTCGATTCTAAATAACTTTTTGTTAAATTAGATAAATTGTTTGTGATTGTCAATTGCGCAATTGTCACTTAAATTCAACTAAGTCAACCTTGGCTTTCAATTTAAATAGGTGACATAAATAACACAAAATTAATTTAGTAAATGGAATTGTGTTAAATTCTCAATAATACATTGTCAACTCTATACCAAGAGAAAAAAAATCTTCATGCCTTTTAACGATTAGTCACTGTTTGGGGTGTGTTACGAACCCAGTATGACGAGCATAATGAAAATGCCATTTAGCTGCTTTTAACCTCTTTTTTGCAAATTTGAAATTGAAGTCAATAATGGGTGACTTTTTGTCAATCCTTATATCCTAATTGGTATTTTTTTAGTACCTATCTCACTGTCATTCTGCTTTCTATTTTTCAGCAAGGCTTATCAAAAAATAATGAATAGATTTTTAAGAAAATATTGCTCAAGATATATGTTGATGTAATTTACATTCAGTAAAACTTTCTGACTGATTCCCATTTCTGCATTGTAGTTAGAGCCAACTTTATACACTTGTTGTAGCAAATACCTATTCATAGAAGCTGTATATCAATTCATAGAATGATTTTTTATGAGCGAGGAAAATCTCTATCATATTTATTAATTTGCCTTAAAAGAATTTCAAGGCTATAATCAAAGGGAGGTATTTGTAGTTTAGGATTGCTTTTGCTTTACGTTATTTGTTGACCCTAGTTGTCAACCATAATGAAAATGGATTTAGGTGATATCTAACTAAACTATTTTACAATTTTAAATTGAATTGCATATTATGTGACTTTGTGTGCGCCTATATATCTTAATCTGCAATTAGATTCAGTACCTCCTTGACAGGCACGCTTACAATTTTTTCTTTATCAGGATAATGATTTTGATAATAAAGACGTTTCAAAGGCATTACGACAATATTAAGGAATTAAGCAAGTCAATAAGAAAGTTTCATTTTTTTATTCACATTACACAACTATATGTGTTAAAATGTGTGAAATTACGTTATATATTCACTTTTTAAGAGATCAATTTTATACAGTTTGTCAAACCACTATCTACAAAAAAATATCAAGCTAACTTAAAATATTGTTCTGTTTCTGCCCATGGGCTACATTTAAGTACTAAGACAATGCGAAATAACATGTAACAAAGGTAAGAAACCTAAATATTTACAATGAACTGAGGGGTGGAATTGGGCCTAAACACATTTTCATGGATGTAGTATATTATTTATAGCCACTGTTTTGAGAAATTTATGAGAATAACCATTTTCTTGAAAACAGATCAAAAACTTGATATTCATCTTAGCAACACCTAGGTTGAAAATATAAACAAATACAGAATATCAAGAGTTTCATAGCTTAATAATATTATAAATGCCTTGTTAAAAACCTATGAAAAAACATTGTGTTACATAGGGTTAAATGTACATGTCAGAGTAACAAAAACGGTACCTAGGCGTCTCCCCGTCTGACTGGTAATGAGTAAACTGAAAACATATTTGTAATCAAATTGAGAATTAAATTATTTACACATATATTTCCGTTAAATAAAAATATTTAGGAAAAATAGAAAAGAATAATTAATGATATTCTTAGGAAAATCGGACCAAAAGAAAAACATCGACAATAATATTTGAGGATCAGCCCGGACAGAACTGAAATTGAAAACTTGACACTTAATAATAGACTAAATTTTCCAAATTTTACTAAAAGGAGCAAGCACAGTTAAATTTTAAATATATAAAGATTTCTGCAGTAGAAAACATAGAAAATTTGGAGAAGATGTAAAACATATGCATATCCTCAAAGTCAAATGGTATATTGAAAATAATTTGAGAAAATTGCATAGCATACTTCAGTTCTTAAGCAGAGAAATTTCATTCTCTGTAACAAATGGTGAAGCTTTGCCTTCAATCATGCAAAAAATACCATTCAAAAAGCCAGAACAATCCAAAACCGCTTGCTTCATGGATTAGATCTAAACATTTCCGGATTTTTAAATGGTTTTAAGAAATATTCTTTTAAAAATAAAATGAATCGAACACTTAATATAAATCACTCGTGTACCAGTACATTTCTTCAAAATGTGTATGTTGTAATAGTTTAATTTTTTTGTTTCTTTAATTATTGCATTTCCACAAATATTTTTTGCGCTGAACAAAAATATATAAAGCAAACATACAAGGATATTTCAGTGATCTAGGATAACTTAACTTGAAAAAGTGGAAAGTTATGCTCACTATGATTTTCTTTAAATATTTTTTTTTTAAATTTTCACTAGAACTGTGAAAAAAGAACATTATAACATAAGAAGAATATTGATGAGGAGTGCATCAATAATTAATAATTATTAAGGAAATTTAGTTTTTGTTAGTTTTTTTGTGTTTTGATTTAAGCAGCAGTTCAAATATTTTTTAGAATCGTCTAGGATACCTTTGATGTTGGGCAGCAGTGAATATTAAAATAATTGCATTGTTCAGAGTTATAGTATCATGTTTTGTGAAATCTTTATTATTCACCTTTTAGAAATTTCTATGTTGACTCTTGTTAGAGAGATTATTAGCAAAAGCCAAAATTAGAGAGGAGTGTTGGGCGGTTGATTAAATTTCAAATTCTTTTTTCTGATTTCTTAAGGATGGTGGGCGGACCGGTTGACCCCTGACATATGAAGATGAATAGGCCAAGGGCGTAGATAATATCAAAAATGAATTAATATCTACTTAGAAACACGTGTTATTTCATTATCTTTCCATTCGAAGTTTCTGTGTTTACAGATTTTAAATTATCATAATTGCATTTTAGGTCAACTTTTAAAGCACTACAACATACCTCAAATTAGCCCGAATTCGGCGTCACCTTTGCTTTCGGATAAAGAACAATATCCGTTCTTTCTAAGAATGACTAGCTCTGCATTGGAAAGGAATTCTGTTCGCATTGCGCTACTCAAATATTTTGGTTGGAGGCGAGTGTTTGTAGTAACTCAAGCCATTGAGTTCTTTTACAATATTTATAAGGATCTCCACGCAAAAGCCACTACAAATAACATAACAATAGTCGAAAATTATATAATTCATGAGAATGAAGAGCTAAGGACCGCTGTACCAACGTTACGAGACAACGATGCTAGAATAATTGTCGTTTTGTCATATTCATTTTTGGCTAAATATTTTTTATGTCAAGCTTATAGAAACAACATGTATGGAGACAAATATGTTGTAATCCTTCCCTCAAACGTGGATAGTAATTTCGTATCACTAGGCAGTTATGAAGACTTTGAATGTAGTAGAAAGGAAACAGGAATGGCCTTAGACGGCAGCTTGAGTGAGTCAGCATTTGGGCTTAGGCCTGACAGGTCAGTGCACCCATATGCAAGTGATTATGATGTGAGTCAACTGTTGCAAGAGATTTACAATCGAACAAATGTAATAGAATATGCTGGAAATGGATTTGATGCAGTGATGACCACAGTGCTGACAATCGAAGCAATCATTCAGAGAAATGCTTCCTTCATTATAAATGGAGATAATAGCGAAGTTGGAAAAATGATATTACATTCATTGTGGACATCAAATTTTGAAGGAGTTTTAGGAAAGATCATTTTTGATGAAAATGGTAACTTGAAAAGGCAAATTGCAGTTTTGCAATTTCAGGAGGCCAATTCTTATAATCCCCTGCTAGTAGGAGTTTACGATGCTGTATTTGGTGAATTGCAATTTAATGAATTGGTCTTTACCGAGATCCCTAAAGATGAACGAACTATAATTGAAGTCTTAGAAAGTATTTCAAGCTTGCAATTTAATATATTGATTGTAGCTGTCATTTTTGGAATATTATTATCAATAATGGCAATATCAATTAATATAAAATATCGAAAGAAGCGAATCATCAAAATGTCTTCTCCAGCATTTAATAACGTAGTTTGCATTGGATGCATTCTCAGCCACATAGGATCTATAGCGATTGCTTTGCCACGTCATCATTACATACACGGAGTAAGTACAGATGTTAGAGTTTTAATAAACTCTACTTCTTTTCTAACAATTTCCTCTGCATTTTCATTATCTTTTGGATGCTTATTCCTAAAGACGTATCGCATTCACGTCATTTTCACTCAGAGGTTATTACGTAATTCCAAAAAAATCAAGCTTATGCAAGCAGAAGTATTGCTTTCTTCGATTTCATTGCTTATTCTTTTTGATTGTTCATTATGCGTCGCATCATTTTTCCTTACAAATCCAATATTTGAATCTAGAATGTTTGGCGATGCAGTTTACAATGAAGTTTTGGATATTGAAACGCATTTTGTAGTCATTCAAATATTTGATCCGATTAATAGTTATGTGTTGTTGATCATGTTGGGATACAAACTCTTCATGCTTATCATTGGTGTTTTCCTTGCAATCTTAACCAAAGACGTAAAGTTGGATGAAATGAATGATAGCAAAATTATTGGGGTTCTCATTTATAACATCTGCATTGTCTCCATTTTCTGCGCTTTGTTATACTATTTTCTTAAAGAAATTCAACCCATCACATGTGATTTTCTTATATCCTTGTCAATAACTACTGCTTCATCTGCGTTGGTAATCACATTAATGTTTTCAAAAGTCTTGGGGATTTACAGGCTAAAATGATCTGAATGAGGCATTAATGTTGTTAAGGTTTTTGTTCGAAAAATTTCAATAAACAAGATTATTTAAAAAATTTTTTTTTTTTTTTTTTGAAATTTTGAATGTGAAACTATAAATTTNCACATTAATGTTTTCAAAAGTATTGGGGATTTACAGGCTAAAATGATCTGAATGAGGCATTAATGTTGTTAAAGTTTTTGTTCGAAAAATTTCAATGAACAAGCTTAGTTAAAAAATTTTCTTTTTTTATGAAATTTTGAATGTGAAACTATAAATTTGTATTTTTTTTAAATTTCGTTTAAAATAATTTTACAAAATTCATTCAATTACTACAGAAATAGAAAATTTATAACTAATCAGCTTTTTTAAAATTCGAAATATGTTTATTCAAATATATTATTCAAATTTTGTACGTTAGTTGCTTATAATGAAAAATTACATGAATGATTGGGGCAATCGAACAGAGCAATACGTATTTTGAAAAAGATTAATCGAATTTTTTAGATTTGGCTTTAAATTTTTTGTGCATATTCTACAAGAATTTATATATATATATTCATATATTCATGGATCTTAGATTCATCCCTAGTGGGTATATATACCATTTTACATAACAAGAACCAAATATAATGCCTATGTAATCACTTTAGTATTAAACTTAAAATGAATCTTTGTTTCAAAATGTAGTATATTTGATACATTTAATCTTCTTTTAAACTTCAAGCATGTTCTTGATAATTTTTTTGTAATCAAGTTTTACGAGGAAAATAACTTTAAAGTAAATCTTTTCTAAATTTTTTGATTAGTTATACAAACGTCATCCAAAAAATATTTATCAAAATCGCAAAAATGTTGAAAATCTCTGCGAATTATACTAAATTCCGTCATGCAGCATAAGTATTGAAGTGTCCGTTTTTGCTTAAATATAAATTGTAAGCGGCAAATGGTTACTTTAAATTGAAGTCATTTTAAATTTTAATTGAATTTTTTTAAATGTTCATTACTGTCTCTGTAAGAAATAAAGTGGAATTTCAACTTCAGTCAAAGAACAAAAATATCTTCTATTGTATTTTAACCTCCAATTTTGCAATGATTTTCGCGTTTAGAATCAAAATTTCAATATTTGTGTATGCTTTATTATAATAACTGGATCAAAAAAATAAAGGATTGCATATGCTAATTGGTGACTAATCTAAATAGTGGAGAAAAATGTGAAAATGCAAAACAATATTTAGGGCAATGTTTAACGATCAAGCCATCCAAAAATCATTGAAGCAATTTTCATTAAGGAAACTAAGAAAGATCAACTATTAAATATAACAAAACATGTCAACATTAAATTTATTTTAGAAGTGTATGCAATATAAATTTTTTTTATTGTAAATTTATTAACGGATTATTGTTATATGAGGATGATTTAAAATCTAAATGGGTCTATTCTAAGGGCAATCAAACATGAATGTACGAAACCTCAGTATAATTTCATTGTAATATATATATATATATNCAGAAGAGATTAGAAAAGCTACTTGAGAGAGGTTGAATTTGGAATAATTTATTCGAAATAATTGCACAGAGATAGGGTTTGATTGTAGAGTTGAAGGTATTGAATGAAGAAATGTTTGTTTGAAAAGAATTGAGATAATGTGGGATATAGAAAATGGAAAAATTATTGAATTGGAAAAAAGTTTAAGTGGTTGAGATCAGAACCTGAAAGAAGTTATAAAAGTGGACATAGGTTGACCGGGGTCGTGGGTGGGTTCCTCCCCTATGTCATTCGGAATAGATGTGGTATAAGAGACAGTATATATATATATATATATATATGTATAGATATAGTTTGATCTTAGTAATATAAAGAATTTATCTTCTCTTGCAGCATGTTTATGTAAATTCATTGCTGATCTTCGGTTCCCATTTTAAAATTCTTTTATTCTGGTTCCTAGATGTTTTTTAGTTTCTCCAATGTATGATTTTTTTACAGTCATCATATTGGTATTTATATATTTCGGAAGAAACTAAATTTTTCGGAACTGGGTCTTTGTTTTTAATGATGTTATATGTTTTAAGTGATGTAAATTTTGGTATTATTTTTGTCTGCTTATTTTGGTGTTCAATATTATAACTTTTTTCTTTACTTTAATAACTCGTTTACAGCAATAGGGAAATTTCAAGTATATCCTAGTCTTAGTTTCATCAGTGGCATTTTCTATTTGATCTTTAGTTTGATTATTAAGCCACCATAGCGGTTCATTATCAGAATTCTTACAACACCAACGTTATGTATGCAATTTTTTTGTAATAGATAATTTGAAACATGGGCACATTTTAAGTGGGGGCCTTTTTATAGTGAACACAATCTTCTACAAGTTTAATTTCGTCTACTCCCAACATCTCGCAATGGTACAACGAATGAAACTCATTTTCTTTCTAATCTTTCATAATTTTCCGTTGTTTATTAATGTATAGCTTTGAGCATGTTTCACCCAAAACGATCAACTCCAATGATTTGCCTATTGGTGAATCAAAATCTAGTGTTAGACTTATACTTGCACCACTTAATTTGGGATAGAGTACCTCATTATTTGCCTCCGCAATACTGGTCAAATCAAACACCAAAATTGAATGCTTATTATTATCTGAGTATGGTATACCAGTTACATCATTCAAACCCAACGCCTTTACAAAATAAAAGTATGCTTGTGAATAATTATTTTCACCCACAATCATTGGTGTGAATGCAATATTAGATCCACCACGTATTATAGTGATTTGGCGCAGACTTCTAAATCTATATGAGAATGGGTTTGAGTCTGCTGTTCCTGTAAATTTAAGATTGGGAACAAGTGCTAGAGCAATACGTCAAGTTAGTTCATTTGAAAATACATTTTCTTTTGTTAGAGAGTTTTGACCAGGTGGAATAATAAATGTTCTGTTGAGAATTCGCATAAATTGGTATGTGGCAGGTGTTAACTGCGTTTTTTCAATTACCAGATGCACACTCTCTGTAACACATAGCTTCCTTAGGATCAGTGTCACACCTGTAATTTCTGTTTTGTAGTATAGAGCAGTGGTGGTGGTAGAATTTGAAATTTGTGAAAAATCATCCAGGTATCAATAATTTTTTGTTTTGAAAAAAATTCACAGCAACAGAAGCATAGAGGTTTAAAGCCTTGCTTTTCTGTGTTAGACCCAAATGTTGAAATTGTCCATCTTGGATATTACCCTTATCTATAAGTTGATCAGGACGTTTTTCAAAATAATATCCACTGAATTTTATTGTTCTGCACTCTTTAATAGTTCAATATTCATCTAGTCGTACACCTAACCTAACTGCATATCGTGAATCAGGTTCGAAGAACCTAGAATCGTTCCCGTTATGGTATCCTGACCACTAAACACTAATCTACACGAACCATTTAGCTTGACATCGTTAATGATTACCAAACCAGGTAATAAAGTAAAATAAGATAAGATTATACTTCGACAATTATTCCAACATTGTCATCTTATTTATAGTTAATCAAATTTAATACCTGCCGATTTGAAATTTAAATTAACTAGACAGTTCTGCATAGTTGGCTAAAAATAACGAGAAGCGATTTCGCCCTCAATCAATTTGTCAAATTAGTTAATTGGCAAGCACTTTGCTTTTATAATTTTATAGATTTTAATTAGGACAATTCATCATTTAAGTTGCGTGGTAGTTTTAATCATCTTCTTCTTCCCATGTAGCCACCACCAGTGGTCNTATATTTTCCATTGTCAACTTAAAATCAATGTAAATGGTAAGCTTTCTAGCATCGCTCTAATGCTTAAATCATATTTTTGCCACCAGTTGCCCGCCAATTAGCCACCAGTGGACCACTGATGGACCAGCAGTTTTCCGCTGGTGGTCCACTGGTGCATGGGTGGCCAAACCCCACCGTATCTGCCACTGGGGGTCCACCAGTATTTGGCTACGTGGGTTTCTTCCTTCTTTGAGCTTAGTTTTAGCAGCTTATCTGATATGGATTATGCTACAATAATATGTGGAACATTATGAGCTCTTATTATAATTTAGTAAAGTTGTTGCTTTAAAAAAATGACTTTTTATTATGTAAGAGTTTTATATTTGTTTTTTATATCTTATGGTCAGTAATAGAAAAACGTTTTATGTTGCTTAAATGGATCATTTTGAAAACTGGGTGGTGACATTTTAGAGCATATTTAATTAAATTCTGACATATTTTGTCATAAAAATATGGTCATAATTTGGTTTTCAAAGTCATATATTTCTGGTTGCCCTAGTAATAATTTAACAATATTTTATGCGGCATCCGGTATATTATCCGGTATCCTCTATATTCAATTCACTATCCTGATCCCATCTCTATAAATGCCGGTAATGATTTGCACAAACTATATGAGCAATTTCAAATTGCCAAGAATAGAAAACAGCAGCAAATCATTACCTTCAAATTTAATTTCATTGTCATTAGAAAGAGAAAATGTAATTATTTTAATATTGGAAAACTAGTTAGAGTAAAAGTTTTTTGGGGAATTTTTTTTTAACTAAAATTTGAAGAAAGGTGATTTTATGGGATTCAAATCATCAGCTGACTGTCCTATGGCCTAAATGTAATGTCCCAAAAATTATATATATATATATATAAGCAAAATTCACTGAAACACGTAGATAGTTCACATTTTATTTTCAATTGATGTAACTTTACATTACAAAAAAATTCTGTTTCATTTTCCGCTCAATTCGTGTTTTGGCTCCAATGTGTGTAAAGTATGGCAGCCGCTTTCGATCGAAAATTTTTTCTTAGGGAAGTCATAAACTTCGGATACTATAAAATGACTTTGATTGTCATACGTAGAAGTTCTCAATTGAACCCTTTTAACATGCCATGTATCACTGCCCTTTTTGCATAATTTAGCATTTTCTATGTAACCAATAAATGTTTCACTGTGCCAAAAGGTGTCGGTTTTCCCACTTTCAAAATTATCTTCAGCATTATTCAAAGTGAACGTGATACTTCTACTTCTCCAAGTAGTATATGTTATTGTGACTTCCTAAACATAGATTTATATAAAATATATTTACACTACTAATACACTAATTTGCTCAATCAAAATTTATTTAATTGATGAATTTGATAGAATGAAATTAGTCGCTACCACATTTTATAAGTAAATATTACATTTTTGGATAATTTACAGGACATTTTTGTTCTTTGGGAAAATTTTTTTAATGAGAGAAATATTATTTTGAATTTCTTGTTAATGTTAATACAAAAGTGAGCAAATCAAATGTCAAAGTATGAGTTTTCAATTCATCTACACAAAAAAGCATTAAATGATCATCCTGTCAGAAAGTTTTGTGCGATATTTTATTACATTACAAGAGACTTGTAAAGAGTACTTCATTAATTCATCTTCTTTACTATTTCCTAAACGTAAATTTAATTTCTATGTGTAACTGTTTTCCTTCTAGAAAAAATACATTATAATTTAAACACCAAAAAAGAAAAATGCTTCCACTATGAAATTTATTAATAAATATTAATAAATATCTATTCTAGTATTTGTACCCAAAAAATGGAATTAATTTTGGCACACAGCAGGTTTGAGCTAGCCATATTTCAAGAAAAATCTGTGAAAACACCATACAACTGACAACAAAAAGTATAAATGAGATTCGTATTTCCTTCCTTTTTTAAATGATGTACCTACTATTTCAATAAGATTTCCTATGCTTGTGTAAAATTCAGTTTATTAACTGCAAAAATATAGTCTTATGCAAATGCAATAACAAAATATTTTTGAAGATTTATTTTTCAACAAGACATTAAAAACTGAGCAGAAAATTATGTCCTAGAAGGTGCATTATGCAATAAAAAAGTCTTTTATTAACCTTTTATATAAAGTTTGAGGTTGAAAAGTTTATATATAACTAGAAAACTGCCCGTGTAATGCACGCCGATTTCAATAAACTGTATTAGATATTTAATAAATGAATAAATTTTAAACAAACCATTTGTTGTGTTTCTAGTATATTAGGAGCGAAGTAAGTAATAAATATTATCATCATACATTGGTAAAATCATTTTTATTCCCAATTTTGGCAAATGACACTCTTAAATTAACAATTTAATATTATAAGCACATTCAAAGCATGGTAGTACCTAATGCAAAAGTGTGTATGGAATCAAAAATTGAGTCCATTATTGTAAGTATATAGGTTTGAATTTTTTCTAAGTAATTTCATTTCGAAATTACATTATGTTCAGATATTTATATTTTTTAATAAGAGAGTCAAACCAAATTTATTCCGCAATATATGTATACAAAAAATATACAAACTAACACATTACAAAAAAATATAAAACATAAACAAATAATTAACTCAATGTTGGATGTATGTTTCGAATTCATGAAATGTATTACTGTCGCCTAATGTGTAATGTTATTTTTTAAAATAATAACAATAATAATAATAATAATAATAATAATAAAAGAGTCAAAGCAAATATATTGCTTAAATGTATATAAAATGTATATAAAATCTATAAACGAACACATGAGAAAAATATTTACAAAATCATTTAAATATGCAATATTAATTAAAGGGCAGTTTTAAAAGTAATTCGAGCATGTATTAAGTTTATTATCTATGAACAATAATTCTTGCCTATTTAATAAGAAATTTGTTATTTTTTTTGAAGTGTTTATAGTTTTTCTCACATTTTATATCAATACTTAAATCATTCCATAAAATTGAATATTTAAAAGAAAATGAATCTTAACGATTATTGATATTAAAAAGTGTTTTACTTCTTTTATTGATTTTGATGTAATTATTGAGAAAACTTATTGAACTTAATTCATGAATAAATTTGTGAATCATAAATAAAGATTGCTACTGAATAATGTAAATCTGGTCCAAGATATCATATGATGATCTTAATTGCGCTATAGATTCATGTTTTTCAATATAATTTAGTGTTCTAAATGCCCAATTAAAAATTTTTGCTAGTGATGAGATTTTTAAAAACAAATTCACAGTAATTATATTGACTTAAGATAAATGAATTAATTAATTCTACATGGTTGTCTTACATGGTGCAAATGGTACAAATTCTTAATTCCAGATGTCATCTTTTTCCATTTTTGAGAGAAAAAATTATCAAATTTTAAATCATTGTCTATTATTACACCTAAATAGTTTACGCATTTACTTTGACTAATTTCATTATCCCATATACTAATTTTAATATTTTCAGTAAACTTTTGGTGTTCTTTAGATGAAGAAATGATAAATTGAGTTTTGTCAGAATTGTTTTTTAGTTTATTATGATTGAAATATGTTGTGAGTTTTTCAATATGTTTTGTCAAATGTATGGTTGCCTCTAAGGGATTTTTTGCTGTCCGTAATATACAAGTATCGTCTGCATATTGGTAAATAGTTCCATTTGTCAAGGATTTTGAAATTTCATTGACATAAAGTGCGAAAAGAATGGGCCCTAATACGGTTCCTTGTGGTACGACTAGATTTGTAGTAGTATAGTCTGAAAATATGTCATTAATTTTTACTATTGGCTGCGATTCTCTTTAAAAACTCATAACGAAATTTATTGCATTGACACTAAAACCTTCTAGCCTTAATTTTTGTTTTAAAATATCGAAATTCATTGAGTTAAATGCTTTACTTAAATCAAGTAAGGCCACTGCTGTGAACAAATTTTGATTCGAGTTTATTTTAATATTTTCTGTAATTGATAAAATTGCGTCAAAATGTGCTGAATTTAGGTCGAAATCCAAATTGATTACTTGATAAAGTTTGATTGTCATTGATAAAGATGTACATTTGTGCGGCTAGTAGTTTTTCAAATATTTTTGAGAAGGGGTGTGTTATACAGGTTGGGGCTGAGAAACTTGTTTATTTGAAGCATATAGTATAACAAAAGTAATGAATATATAAAATTGAATTTTGTAATATCATAATCAAAACAAGTAAATTTTACAATTTGCCAGTTTTAAACATGATATCAGGCAAATGACGTCGGTTATTGTCAATACATTGTGTCAGTCGTTTCCAGAAATTGATGTTGACTCTTTCCAACATTTCAATAGGAATCTTGGCAGCTGTTTCACGAATGTTATTCTTTAGATCGTTCAGGTTGTTAGATCTGTTACGGTACTCGACGGACTTCAGACATCCCCACAAGAAATAATCGCAAGAGGCAAGATCAGGGGACCTTGCTGGTCACTGAAGTTCGCCCCTCAAAGAGATCACGTGTCCAGGAAAGGCTTAATTCAGCCAACTTGTAGGGATGGAACTTCAATTCCTGATAAAGGATCCGTCTAACAGAGTTGATGCATGCTTGTGGGTAAATCGTTGAGGAGACCTCAAGATGGATTATGGCACCGCCTCGATATTCACCGGAGATCTTGTAGTCTTTTGGCGACCGCGCTTCTTCTTCTTCACATCTCCAGATTCCCTGAAGTTCTTCACCTACGAAACGATTGATTGTCATCCTGGAACACGAGGTGTAACGTTGAAGTGCCAACGAAATGCACGCTGTGTGACGATGATTGATTTCCCATAGGAAAAATATGCCTCAACCGCAAAAGCATGTTCCAAGTTCGTCCATTCCATGGCTACTGCAAAGAAACAGGAAAATAAATTAATGCGGCTCATCATACAAAACAAAACTTTACAGTTCGTTCTCTCGATTAAACCCCTCCTTAAAGATATTGGAGCAAATCACACTTCAGGAAGACTTATTCAAATAAGCAAGTTGCTCTGCCCCACCCTGTACTAATTGGCCTGTAGTTCATGGGGTCTAGTGGGTCTGCTTTTTTATATAAAGGTGAAATGTAAGAACGCTTTAAAAGGGTAGAAAACTAATTATTTATAGTACTATGATTAAATGCTACAAGAAGGTATTCACCAAAAATATAAAAATATTTCTTAATTATCCAATACGGTAGGTTACTGGATGCGCATTATTTATTATCTAGCTTATTTACTACATTCTTAAGCTCATAGTAGGAAATTAAGTTGAAATGAAACCATTCCTTGCGTATATCAGGTTGTTAGGATGAATTGTTTCAATTTTTTCCGAATTTAAAATTGAATTTACCCATATTTTCAAAATTTCTGTTTAAAATGTTTGCGATGTCCTTTTTATTCTTGTACATCTTATTATCATGTTTGATTCCTTCAATGCCCCTTGGTTTTACCAATGCTTTTATTAAGATAATTCCATTTTTGGTTAGATTTCTTTAGGCGTTTGAAATAATCCTTTAACTTACATTCATGATGATGAAAAGTCATGATAGAGCAAAGGCCCTCAGTCCCCGGCAGGCCTTCAATGGTCAGAGGGTGCTAAGAATCTCCGGACAACAGGCGGACTCCACAATCGGGAGTGTGGAATCGAGAAGTGGCAGTACAGGATCCACACAGACCAATGGACAACGGCATAAGTGGACAGATGAGCAAAACAGGATAGCATTGGAGTGTTACAGAAGAAGCAGGCCAGATGAGAGGGGTTACAGGAAGAGAATGTTGGAAGAATGGAGGAAGGCAAGAACGGGATTAGAAGTTACAGAGCGGAGGCTTGCAGGGCAAGTGAGAAAGTTACAGTTGGATGAGAGTAAGGGGGAAAAGAGAGTTGAACAAGTTAAGCAAAGGGAAGATGAAGTGATAGATGTTGAGACAGAAGTGGCAGAAGTAGCAGATGCAGAAACTGAAGCAGCAATCAAGGAAAAGATGAAGGAAGAAATAGGTGAGAGAGCTAGGTTGCCAGTCCCAAGAAGAGTTAAGAGAAGTAAGCTAGCAGTAGAGACAGCAAAAGTCAATAAAGTGTTGGAGAGGATAGATGCTAGGAGTGTTACAGAAGTAAATA
>CABFPE010000123.1:95220-111424 GCA_900660155.1 Hofstenia miamia | reverse complement strand
GCTTAGCGCCACTACTATTTGTAGTTAGCTTAATCCCTATCACAGAAAAGTTAAAGGAGACAAGCATAGGGTATAAGATGGAGAAGAATGGTAGAGCAGTGAGTCACCTGTGGTACATGGACGACCTAAAGATGTATGCTAGTTCAAGGAAGATGTTGCAGAAGCAAGTGGAGGCATTGGAGAAGGCAAGCAGAGATTCTGGGTTAGAATTTGGATTAGGAAAGTTTGCGACAGTGACAATGACCAGAGACAAGTGCATAGATGGAGATTGTTTGAGGACGAGCAGTGGGGATAAGATTGATGAAGTCAAAGAGGGGTACAAGTACTTAGAAGTAATAGAGAGGGACAGAACAGATCATGAGGAAATGAAGACGAAGTTAATAATAGAATACAAGAGGAGAGTAAGGAAGTTACTACAGAAGTCAGCATTAAATGGGCAGAATAGTTAATACATGGGCAATACCAGTGTTGAGATATTCAGCAGGAATAGCTAGGTGGAATAAGAATGAACCTAGGGAGTTAGAGAGGGAGACAAGGAAGATACTAGCATACTGTTTTTTTAATAGCTAGCACCATTTTTAAGTAATCCTAATTTCTATCATTTTGTAACACTGTTATTTTTACACCAATAATTTGATATAGCTACAACTAGGCCTATTTTTGGAAGAATAAGACAATTTGGCAGATAATAATTTTTTATTTGTACAATAGGATTTAAAGATAAAAAAACAAAAAACATAATATGACGGAAATACCATCAGTTTATCTTTTTAATGCCACTGAGAATATCTTGACCAATTCATTAATAGCTGTTTAAAATACTGTCACTTAATGCTGTACAAAATGCTGCCATTTGATTTTTGTAGTGCACCTACTCTTTTGACAATGAACAGTCTTACTATTTCTGAGAAGATTCCACACATATTCTCCCATCATTTTTGCATTGCATCAGCCCTGATATCGTTGCTCCATTGCTTGGATATCCTGATGGAAGTGTTCACCATGTTCTTCAATAAATGCACCAAAGATTTTCTATAAATGAAGTCAAGTGGGAATGCAGATAATGTTGTTTCACAGACATGTTACAGCCAAGAGTCTGGTTTGTATTCATTAGATTGTTCACCACTCAGAATAATCTTCCCTTCTGTGATTGCTCAAGAATCCTTCGCCAACTTGTCAAAAAGCCTGCCATGCTGCTTTTTCTGACACCTCTTTTGGTTCACGCCCAATTCTTGGAATAGCAAATGGCATTTTTCACTTTTCACCACGATACCGTGCCTCTGAAAGTTGATCTGCAGCTCCCACAAGTCACATTGGATGCCCATGGTTTACCTTGATCTCCAATTTTCATCCCAAAGTAATCTTCATAAACCTTTTCTTGAGAGTGATTTATTGTGTGTTGGGTAGTATCAGATGTTATAAAATAACCACACACTACAAAATTTGTCCATAGAATTAACACTGTCGCCTATTAGCCATTCTACTAAAATAAATAAACAGTGTATGATTCATCAAAATCACTGAGTAGTGAACTGATATAATAGTTCTGCCAATTTCTCTTATTCTTCTCTTATAAAACGGGAGAGACTTAAAGCAAAGATGCTTTAAAAGGTGGAGTTATCAGCCGCGTGTTCACCTCTCAAGGACACAGAATTGAAAGGAGAGAAATTGCGTTAGAAAAGAGCAAATATCACGACAACCGAGAGTCGTACAAACAAGAATACTGTTAATAAAATCTAACCTACAAGAAATCATAGTTTGAACAATTATCTTAGTGTTTTCTAATGAAAAAATCAACCCATTATTTTGATATTGCGCAAATGATATCTACAACACTTGCATATAGATTTAATGTGTTTTTTAATTTGAGGGATTTGTCCAATAGACATCAAAGACATTTAATGATTGGTCTACGTGCTCTTTGAACATTTGAATAGAGAAATATTTCTTCAGTAAGTTTTCAAATTTTGCTGGTGCACTCGGAAAAATTTTATTTTTTTGGCTCTAATTAATTAATGGCAAATGTCATATAATTCATATTTTCCATCAACAAAGTCTCCTTATGTCCAAATATGTTAAACATAAAATAATTTACTAATATGATAAATTACGATTGATGCTTTATCTATAAAATATAAAAATGAACAACATTCCACAAATTACTACAAGTTATAATTACTTAAGTTTTCATGAAATACAAACTGCTTGTTAGTGCGAATAGCTCCACCTATTGATATCGGGATCTCAAATTTCAGCACAATGGCTTCGAGCTCAATATAATCAATGTCATCCCTTCTCTGGGAATGAAAATTTCATGGACTCCATTGATTTTGTAGGCTGTCTTGATAGAAACTTGATTTCATAGTTATTGCTTTCCTTATTTATGTTCAAAATGACACCTGCAAAATGTTGCCAACTCATTTATTTGTATGCAACCACTACGAAATTGCCTACTTCTACAGTCAAATCTTTGTAGAAAATTCTTCTTATCTGACTTCCGATTCATCAATTGTGAGAAGTTAATCTAAATCTTCTTCAGAACTGATATCAATTTCTGGTTCTTTTTGCCTCTGCCTCTTTAATGATGTTTTTTGTTTTTTTTCTGCTGTTAATATCATTTATTAGTTGCTGTTTTATCAGGGAATCTGCGATCAAGATTTAGTTACTATTAATCATTAATATTGAACACAAAGGAATAAAATTTAACGAATTTTAATATCCATCTTTACCAGAAAGTATTTGTGGCGGATTGCGACACTGTCCCAATCAAGATCTTTCACTGCGCCCCAAGAGCAATATTCTAGAAAAACCAATTACACGTGGTTAACTATGCAAATTTTATTATATTAAATAATAATAACATACCTGTTAGTATTTTATCTAGAATTGATTCAAAAGTTTGTCATTTAAAGTAAGTTGCTAGGAGAAAAACTCTTTGCTGTAAAAAAATTACTAGTAGAGCCAAAAAACAGATAATTTGAATTGTACGTCAAACCGCTGAGGCAATTCTCTTGAAACTAACACAGTTTATCGAGATAACCCTAGTAAATACGTTTGGAAAATTTGGCAAATATTTGCCAAATATTTGGAAAAAAATGCATAATTTTTGTCAATGGCAATATTCCAAATATTTGGCAAATATTTGCCAAATNTACGATTGATGCTTTATCTATAAAATATAAAAATGAACAACATTCCACAAATTACTACAAGTTATAATTACTTAAGTTTTCATGAAATACAAACTGCTTGTTAGTGCGAATAGCTCCACCTATTGATATCGGGATCTCAAATTTCAGCACAATGGCTTCGAGCTCAATATAATCAATGTCATCCCTTCTCTGGGAATGAAAATTTCATGGACTCCATTGATTTTGTAGGCTGTCTTGATAGAAACTTGATTTCATAGTTATTGCTTTCCTTATTTATGTTCAAAATGACACCTGCAAAATGTTGCCAACTCATTTATTTGTATGCAACCACTACGAAATTGCCTACTTCTACAGTCAAATCTTTGTAGAAAATTCTTCTTATCTGACTTCCGATTCATCAATTGTGAGAAGTTAATCTAAATCTTCTTCAGAACTGATATCAATTTCTGGTTCTTTTTGCCTCTGCCTCTTTAATGATGTTTTTTGTTTTTTTTCTGCTGTTAATATCATTTATTAGTTGCTGTTTTATCAGGGAATCTGCGATCAAGATTTAGTTACTATTAATCATTAATATTGAACACAAAGGAATAAAATTTAACGAATTTTAATATCCATCTTTACCAGAAAGTATTTGTGGCGGATTGCGACACTGTCCCAATCAAGATCTTTCACTGCGCCCCAAGAGCAATATTCTAGAAAAACCAATTACACGTGGTTAACTATGCAAATTTTATTATATTAAATAATAATAACATACCTGTTAGTATTTTATCTAGAATTGATTCAAAAGTTTGTCATTTAAAGTAAGTTGCTAGGAGAAAAACTCTTTGCTGTAAAAAAATTACTAGTAGAGCCAAAAAACAGATAATTTGAATTGTACATCAAACCGCTGAGGCAATTCTCTTGAAACTAACACAGTTTATCGAGATAAGGCATGCAAACATACTTATGACGTCACTGACAAGATGTTGCCAATTAGCTTTAAAAAAATATAACTGTCCCACTGTGCCCCATGTTCCAGCGCACCCCACTCTCCCCTACTGGAAAGTGCGACGCAAAACTTAAAAAATGGCATAATATTGAGCAACAGTGCACGCAAATACATTGCATGCCGTATAATTTACAAACAAATGATTGAATAATAACATTTAAAATTTCATTTATGGTACTTACATTATTTGTTCCAGCCCACCAAGGCCCCCATTGAGTTTCTATTACTGTTCTATATAATGTAGGTCCAACACGATTAAGCGCTGTGCATGTGACAAGATAGCAAGCAGCAGTGACAGCAATTGTGAAAGTAACCATTTCTTTTACGATTCCTGAAATTTTTCCCCCCGAAAATTCTCAAACTTCACATATAGGTTAACGTAATTCAATTTAGTCATTGTTAATTTGAAGACGTGTGTATATGACTTCAGTATTTCATACACTTTTAATGAAATTTAAGAATTGGCTGAATCATGTATTAATTTTAAATGCACTGGGGAGGGGGCGAATCAGGCCCCAAGTCGTTCTTTTGCTCATAACTTTGCTTGTAGTAAGTACTTTTGGCTGATTTTTTTCTTAAAAACTTTCTGGAAACAAGATAAACTTGAAACTAAAAAATATTTTTGAGCATGTCTGTGCCAAGAAGGGGGTCTGAAATATTTTCATTTTAACCAAAAATGCACAAGTTTTTGAGAAACATGAATTTAATATAGTCAATGTTTTGTCAGATGTTGATACGTTTATGCAATTAAATTGATTGTGTCATCCTTTTTAAAGGTCAGTGATTCTTTGTGCTGACGATCTCGTTATTTTTCTTCCAATACTTTTCAACATCCAGTTCGCCCCTAAGCGTATAAGCTTCTATTTTAAACCAACGACCTCAACGTTTATACCAAGAAGACTAAGACTATTAAATTTAGACGAGTTGGTAGATTATGCCATAGAGGCTGTCTTACATATTTAGGAGAATATATTGAGTTTGTAAACTTTTTCTACTATTTGGGAATTTTCCATACTACTCAGTGCTCTAAGAGACACCTACAAGTTCTATGCCAAAAAGGTACCCTCTTTTGGAAAATTCTCTACACTAAAGCTAATATCATTTTTGCAGTGCCGAGAAACCCTTAAAGGCTGTTATCATCCCTGCCTCATCCTATTGTTCATAACTCTTCGCCAATAATTTGAGTTTACTCTACCCTGTCATTGGTTACTTTTGGAATCGTTGGTGTGGAAAAGGTAAATATTTTTCTAACACGCATCTCATTGGATCTATTTACAACAACGACTACCTGAATATTAGATTAAGAACTGGCCTTAAAAGAAGAATTTGTGTCTTAGTCCATGCCAACGGTTAAGATCAGTATATCTGCAGTACAATGAATTGCTATAAGCCCACTAAGAATTGCATTTGCGACATTTGTGGTGACACAGCAGAAAGGAAGGATCATATCCTTACTCACATTGATTTGAAGAACTTTGAACAAACAAAAAATTTCCTAAAACAATTATGTTAATAATTATCTCATCTGGAGATGTTAATTTAATTTCAATAAATTCATAAATTCATTAAAAACTACAAAATATTGTATTTTGGAAACTACACATTGAAATGTTATTCAGTAATAGTTTGTAGATTTTATGTTTGTATTCGTGCTAATTTTAGAAAATCCATAAAAAAATTGCTTTGCTGAATTAAAATATTAACACAATTTATGCAAATTCTGTTTTAGATTAGTGAACAGAAAAGAATCCACGCCCGCTATTTGATCAAAAANAACTTAATATCGCGTTGCTACAGAATTTTTCCACCCTCACGCAGATTGATGATATTTCCCATAAGATCGCTTTCAAAGTATTAATATTGGTGGTCTACGTATAAGTACGTATGTATAAGTGTAATACATATGAATATGATATAGTAAGTAGTTTTAAGCACAACGATCTAAAAAAATGTTCCATACATGCAATTGTAGGTGCAGGTCTAGAAGATTAACGTATGTTCTTTAAAACAGTTTGTTCAGTTTTTCACGCTCAGTTCAAATATGAAATTTTTAAATGCGACACATAATTATTTACTGAGTCATTTGAGTGAATATTATACATTTCTTCTAAAATTTGCTATACATTATTAAATTTTTATAGATGTTTAGCATAAAAATTAAGCAAATACAAATAACATATTAAAATCATTCAAGATATATAGATTAAAAATATTCAATCAATTATAAATTGTTTGCTGATTTCAAGATTGAACTCCCATTTTGCTCCTCCATCGTTGGATAAGACTCAGAGAATCTTTATAAGCGAAAGTGGACTTCCTTCAAACAATGACCCGCACCTTATAGTCACCCATTTCTTGCAATTTTGAATATGACACCGCCAAACATGCCCATCACGTGATAAGGTTAAGGGTTGCAAATTACATAAACACCTACAACTGCGTACTCATTTTAATGCACCAAAGTGCCATTTGGTATCATTTTGCTTTATATATGTTCATGTTTTGTATGTGCTGCTTTAATATAATTATATGCAATAGCAAGAATGTTACAAAATTTGCTGAAACCTAAAATATTCAATCAAATAACTTAATAAATATTTGCTTGCCGCATTTAAAAATTGCATATTTGAAATGAGCGCGAAAAAAACGAACAAAACAAGATGAAAACAGTTTTGAAAAAATACGTTAATCTGTTTGACCTGCGCTCAATTGTCTACATTCTTCGTATTTGCTTTGCTGAATTAAAATATTAACACAATTTATGCAAATTCTGTTTTAGATTAGTGAACAGAAAAGAATCCACGCCCGCTATTTGATCAAAAAGCAAAAAATTTCTAACATTAAAACATAAATTATAAAAATATTAAAACATGAGTTCGAGAAATACGTAATAAAGTTTAATCTATTCACCTCAACTTATAAATCGCTTGTTTCTACTACAGATGGTTGGACGCTGCTATTATTTTTGGTAATTCCTATAATTTTATATTTTATGATTATTGATTGTCCAAATATATACATTGATTATATTGTGACGGTGGTTTGGACATCTTAAGAATTATTTCATCTGAATTTAATCCTCGTTTTTATATAAGCCAAGTAACATTTCATACTCTAACCAATATTTTAATTTACAGAACTCATGTTTCTATTATTTAAAAATATCGGCTTGTAGACCTTCATGTTCCAATCGATTAAAGATTTCAGAAAAAATTAATTTATAGAAGAGGGTTACCGTATGTTATCTTATACTTATTATTAGTGCCCTACACTGATTTGTATGATATTAATGCTGTTTGGTGCAGTGAAAGTAATTTTGAAAAGTTTTTATTGGTGGGTTTGATGTAAGATAATATTTTCTTAAATAAAGTTTTGTTAAATTTTGAATTTAGTTGTCATTTTTTAAATATTTGCATTAATTTTATTTCAGGTGCAAACAGTGTTGGAAAAAATCCGATTTAAATCGATTTTTTTTATCTAAATTTATATTTACCCAGACAATCTTCCAAGGTAGTAAATATTAGAAGTCCTTTTGATACCTACTATTTTTGAAATACAATAATTTAATCACTTTTAAATAAACTGAAGATAAAAAACAAGCAAAACGATAAATTCAGAGCTTGCCAATTCATTCCAATATCAGGGCAATGATTTCAAAAGAATTAGAATGCACTATTTGTATCGCTTTTAGTGTATGTGATTTAAATCAATAATTGAAATAATAATGTGCTTTGATTTAAATCATGGCTTAAATCCCATTTAAATCAATAATGGGTTCAATTAGTATCAATATTTTCATTTTTTGCTATGGTCATAAATTGGTCTTTGTGAGTCTCAAATGTAGTCTTACGGCGGTATGAGCTGACGCCCTAGAGGTGCGACATTGGGACTTGTGTATGAGTCATCTTCATGACGTCCTGAAGATCAATAGGACCTCTTCAAGACGAAATTTTTCTAATAGGGTTGTTTTCAAAAAAATTTAAAGGAGGCAAACAGTTTTGTCTAATAAATGGCACATGATAGAAATTTCAGAAATCTACATGAACAAGAAATTTTATAAGTAACATGAAATTTATTCAGTAACCAATGTAAAGATATTAAAGTAGCTTTAATATGATCTTTGCTTTTAGACAAAAAAATTATTCGAGCACTGTCATTTTGGATTAATTGAAGTCTCCGTATTTGTTAATAATGTGGACCATAAATAATACTGTTATTATAATCTAACCTACAAGAAATCATAGATTGAACAATTATCTGTGTTATCTAATGAAAAAATCAATGTATTAATTTGATATTACGTAAATAATATCCACAACACTTGCATATAGGCTAATGTGTTTTTTTAACTTGAAGGATTCTTCCAATAGACATCAAAGACATTTAATGATTTGACTACGTGTTCTTTGAACGTTTGAATCAAGAAATATTTCTTCTGAAAGTTCTAAATTTTGCTGGTCGAATAAACATTAATTCCGTTTTTTTTGATGCATTCTTTTGTAAGTAAAGCATGTTTTTTGATACTGATATTGATTATGGGAATCTAGCCATTTCGATAAATTTTTTGCAATAATAAAAAATCTTGCTAATCTATAGTAAAAAATCTATAACATTGTAAATCGTCAGCATATGAATGATTTTGCCATGCGTTCTGTAAACATAATTCTTCTAGAAAAGAATTGTAAAGTGCGTATATGATATTGAGCCAAGAATAAATCTTTGTGGAACATCAAGTAGACATATGGAAAATTTCATTTAATGTTAAGTATTACGTCATTTAGCACATCAATTTATTTTAAAAATAAATTATCTATAGCTTTAATAGTCAATAGAAAATTTGAATTTCTCTATTTCAAACGCGTTTTACACTAAGACATATTAACCTGTAAAGCCATTTATTTGGAAAAACTTTTTACTAATCCTTCGTTGTAGAGCATTGAATTTGCCATTTTGATAATCGTACAACACTTGTTTGAAGAAATCAAACACATTTACACCGTTTAGTGGCGTGCAATTTATATATGGTTCAGATTTCTTTGGATATCTTTAATTTTTCTTGAAAAAATTTTAATAACATTTTGAAAACTTTACTTACTCAAAATATTATTACTAAACCTTCAGTATAATTGGTTCACTTACAATTTGAACTCTTTTACTCATTTTATATATAGGAGATTAGAAAAAAAAATTAATTTCAATAATTTGTCTTAGGAAGGAAATATGTCAAATTTTGCAAACTAATCCTTTTTATAGGCTCTGCATCACTTGCAAACAGCCAAAATTGACCATTCTCTTGTGAAATATCACACGGAATTATAGTATTAGATGTAGCTATTCCAAATATTAATTTATTATATTCTATACTATACGCAAGTTCTTGATTAATTTTAATTATATTTTCACGCTTTTGCAAGTTGTGCTTATTCATTGGCATATTCCTCTAAAAAATACTTGTGTACTAATATTGACAATGTTGCAAATCAGAATAACCAGTGTTCTTAAATTCAGTATCAAATTCCATTCCTTTAATAATATCACTGCCATCAGCATTTAATTCAATGTAATTCCAAAACAAATCAGTAGTGTCAAAATATATATCATTCAAGGAAACAAATGTTTCTTCTATTACTAAATTGTGTACAGATAATACACCAAATTCTGCAATTTTGCAAACTACTGCAAATCTTATTGTTTTTGGAGGCCATGCTTCTTTTGGTAAAGTAAATAAAGTCATGTTGCTATACAAAATGTACAAAGGTATTAATTATTGTATAGTATACATCGTTTTTTAAATTTAACATACTAGATAAGATAAGATATTCTTTATTCAGATAAATGTTGACAATTAAAAACTGATAATTTGTCTGAATAGCGTCAAAAATATACAAACATACAAATACATACAAAAGCAAAGTATACTATGCAATAAATCTAACAGGCTAGGGAGAAATTACTAGGAGATTTCAAGTACGGGTTGTTGAGTAATCATTGTTGTAGAATATGTATCCTAGCCATGATTGTCCTGAGATATACTTTTGCGAAAGATAAATTTTAATTTGTTTCTTAAAATCTCTTAGTTTTTCAATATTCTTTATCTCTTTAGGTAATGAATTCCATGTCCTGATACCAGTATTAATAAATGATTCTTTCAAGACTTTTTTTCTGTACTTAATGCAGGAGAAATTTTTTGATCTGGAGTTTTGTTTATGAATAAAACCAGGCATTGAAATCGTATTATAAGGTGGTAAGTTCTTGATGAGTTTAAAAAATGTCAACATAGTATTCAAAATGACAAGCTGTCTTGGAAAAAGGATTGATTTGGAAATGTAGTCCTTAGTTCTGGCAGAATTTTTCTTTGAGACATTAAGTGCCCATTTTAATTGCACATCAAGTTTCTTGAAAAAAGCATCTTTTATATCAGTGAATAATATATTTGCATAATTTAGATGACTCATTATAAATGCATGAAAAAATTGAATTATTGCACAAGCTGGTAATTGCATTACTATCATTGACATGTTTCTTATACCAATGGCTAATTTTCAAACTATTGCATTAATGTGAGATTCAAAATTTAGCTTAGAATCAAAAATTACTCCTAGGTACTTGAAATTATCTACAGTCGGGATGCTAATATTATTGACATTAAGGGTTAAGGCTGAAACATCGTGAGTATATTTAGTGGGCTGTAAAATACAAAATTCAGTTTTATCTTCATTTATAAGCAACCTGTGCATCCTGAAATACGTACATAATTTGTTACAATTTAATGCTATCGATTCAATTGCCATGTGCATGGATTTATTATCACTGAATATGCATGTATCATCAGCGTATTGAATTAAATTACAATCAGTTGTCATATGCATATCATTTATGTATATACTGAAAAGAAGGGGACCAAGAATTGTTCCGCAACGCCAATGACTCAGTGCGTAAAACAATGTATGAGAATACGATAGTGACAGTGTGTGATAGCTTAATAATTTATTGCATTGATTGTTCTTGTTATTAATGAGTTTGTAATATAAGTGGAATTCACAACTGGGATGCATTAGCTTATTATAATTCCTTACATGTAATATCCCTAAAGATAAATATGTACATGCTAATCTAATATACATGCAAACAACCAATGCAGCCACAAATAAAAGGGGGTGTTGGTAGTTCAGTCTACTGGTAATTACATTTAACAAAATCACTAAAATCCAATACAAACAAGTCATGAAGTTTCCTGTGAGGGTTAACCTAAAGATCATAATATAGTAATATGAACAATGAATGATAGGAAAGCTATAACAAGTAAAAATCCCTATCCTTATACCTAACCAGCTACCAGCCACACAGCCATTTGAATGGCGAACAAATTATTTTTAGGTGCAAAGCCATTACAAACTCCCGTTAAATGAAGTTGTGGACCGCCATCTCAAATACCCTAGTGCTTAACTGTTTAGCTTTCCATGATAATTAATAAATAAACCTGACAAAGAAAAGCAAAGTAAATCCAATGAATTTTAATCATCATCAAAATAATAAACTGCACCACTTTTATACTTGAAACTATTAAACAATCAAATATTTGGCTAGTACCTGTTAAATCTAAGTTGTTGACAATTTTCTATTTTCTGATTTACGCACGTCAGCATTAATTAGCATTTGCAACTTCGGCCTTTTACCATTTGTCAAATATACTGCCAAATTAATATTAATTAATATGAAAATACTGATTCATAATTTTACAAATGATTTAACTAATCATAATAATGTGTGTACAATAAATATTTATTTCTAAATTTAGTCTTAGTTCTTTCCTCTAATTCTCTCTACTTGACCACATGATTGGATTATGTTACACTAAACCTTGCTCAAGGCTTTCAGTTTTAAAAAATTGATTTTTACAAGCAGCTCCAGTAGTTTCCAAAGTTTTTATCAAACCAAATGACCATATTTTTTCAGAGAATTGCGATATTGCATAAGCCTTTTTAAAACCACGTTCATAATTCTCTGCAAATATTTTTCCACCTTCAGTTCTTCCAAATAATTGAATATTCTCTTGGTAATTGTCTTGTAAATTTNCATTAATTAGCATTTGCAACTTCGGCCTTTTACCATTTGTCAAATATACTGCCAAATTAATATTAATTAATATGAAAATACTGATTCATAATTTTACAAATGATTTAACTAATCATAATAATGTGTGTACAATAAATATTTATTTCTAAATTTAGTCTTAGTTCTTTCCTCTAATTCTCTCTACTTGACCACATGATTGGATTATGTTACACTAAACCTTGCTCAAGGCTTTCAGTTTTAAAAATTTGATTTTTACAAGCAGCTCCAGTAGTTTCCAAAGTTTTATCAAACCAAATGACCATATTTTTTCAGAGAATTGCGATATTGCATAAGCCTTTTTAAAACCACGTTCATAATTCTCTGCAAATATTTTTCCACCTTCAGTTCTTCCAAATAATTGAATATTCTCTTGGTAATTGTCTTGTAAATTTGAATAGAAAGTATACATAGACTCAACACTACATAATTGAGCATTGGATTGCTTAATAATTTGCAAAATCTTGTTTTCATTGTTTGCAAGTTTTTTTAAACATGATCTTCTATTTGCTGTTTGTTTATAGTATCCCTTTCCAGTCACCATCATGAACATTTATAATTTTCTTGTGGCGCATATTTAAATCTATATTAAAAGACTATACCCTGATATATCTAACTTATTATTTTCAATCTGATTTATTTTGTATTTTATTAGTGTGACATCTGTTTCTATGTTATTATTGTAACCTTCTTGATAAGAATGTGTAGCTTCAGGTATTCCACTATTATTAAATCCCATTGATATAAGGAAAAAAGAAAATATTTTTTCCAACAATTGAATTTCAGTACAGTTAGCTTTGTTAACCTTTTAGAAAATAGTTTTTAATATAGTCTTCATTTTTATATCTTTCTCTTGTAAATATCAGTAAGTATTGAGAAGTAATCTCTTCCTTTGCATCTTTCATATATAAACCATATACAATAGTATCCACATAATACACTAGAACTTTGTTGATACTGTGAACTGTTGTACACAATATTGTCCTTACATCTTTTAATATTGAAAAAATACTTTGAAATGGAGTTAGGCCAAAGCTATAAAATACTCAAGAATGACAGAGCCAAACTCCTTAAAAGTAATTGCAATCCCTGCAGATACTTTGATATTTTTAAAATAATAAAATGCTATCCAATGTTTGCCAGTATTTGAAGAATGGTCTAAATTACAATCATAAAATCCAAAACCAAAATTTTTCAAACTATTTCTCAAAAAGATCCTCTTAAAGTTCTTAATATTTTTCATAAATTGTAAAATATTACAATTGAAAAGGGGATTACTGAAGGAGGAAACAAAATTTAAACTGAATAGTTTTTTTTATCTGCATTCCCTTTCCTTTAGGTGTATTTATTCAAATTGCTTTCCCTTTTGAAATTGGAGGTCCAATTTTCATCCCATTTCCTTAAGGTGTATTTAATTGCAT
Organism: Hofstenia miamia; assembly: GCA_900660155.1. Classification (NCBI taxonomy): domain Eukaryota; kingdom Metazoa; phylum Xenacoelomorpha; order Acoela; family Hofsteniidae; genus Hofstenia; species Hofstenia miamia. The sequence continues at coordinate 97,748 of CABFPE010000123.1, read as the reverse complement.
GGCTTTTCCTGGAATTGCTTGTTTTAATCCCTTTCCAAAGACTTTATTGACTGAATTTCTTCCCAAGTCTCCCATTGCTTGTTTTAAACCTTTCTGAAAACTTTATAGATGGCATTTCTTCCTAAGGCTCACATTGCACCAGTATTTAATGGTATTACTGCATACTTTCCAATTAATGGAGCAGCTGCCATACATAAGGAGGCCAAAGCACCACCATTTTTTTTTCATTGCATTAAGTTGTGTTATAGAAATTTTAATATCACAAGCTTTATTTATTGTCTTAGCTTTTTCTAATTGGTTTATTTGTCTTTCTGTTAAAATACATGCAAGGGAAGTTCCTTGGCTAGTATTACTAAAACTTAAATTGGTAGGGCTTGAATTTTTAATAATTTTTTTCAATTTATTTAATTATTCAATAGTTAAGTTTAAGTTATGCTTTTTATATTCTGTCATTTTGTATATAAAGAAAAAAGTTTGATTTGATGTTATATTCACAGATATATCTTGTTCATACATAATCAATGCATAGAATTTAAATGGATCTGCAGAAGCACCTTGTAAAGTATATCTAAATCTAATTTCATAGATTGCATTTCAAGATGTGTCTTTTTGTTTAAATAAATCAAATACAAATATTCAATATTTCTCCCTAAAATTAAAAGGCTTGATAAATTAACCTGTTGAAAAGTCATTAACAGCATCATTATATCTTACAAATTCTGTAACATAGAATTAATTATTCTTTTAATTATTATTTCTTGTTAGATGAGGGTAGGGATTTACTGATCTTAGTTCTTTGCTTTGATATGAGATATGTTGTTATTAAATTATATTAACTCAAACTAATCAGATACTATTTAGATATGACATTGTTGCAGTTTCCTTCCGTGATTTCACTGTGGCCTCCAGCTGACTCCAATCTCCAAATCAATCCACACTTGTGCGCCTCCATTGTTGATTGAGTAATTCCAAGTCTCAGCTCAATGAAGTAACTTATGTGCTCTCTATACTAACTAAGTGCAACCCTCAAGGCTAGATGTAACTGACTTAAATTCAATTTCTAATGTGTAAATTTGTACTTTGCAACCTGGCAATGTCACTAGCTGCTTGATAAATATTACTTCAGCCATTCCTGAAAACTATTGGCTTTAATTAATATAGATAAATAAAGTAAATAGTTACTTGCATTTCCTGCCTTACATTTAGATAACAGTACATGCTCAGTCTATTTATCAGTCTATTTATAGGTCACCTAATTAGTCAAGATAATGTAATATAGATATGACCTACAGTAGACTAACTAGCCTTATCTCCAAAGATGATTATTTAATACATGCAATTGAATGAATCAATAGTCAGCTAAATGGAGAAAAACCTATGTTAGGCTATCCAGCCCTTTCTTACCAATGTCAATTATTGATTACATGTAAATGAATGAATCAATAGCCAGCTAAATGCAGGATCATGGCTTGGATCAAGGACCCTTGAATCATGTGCTTAAGCCACTACTGATGCATCTACTGTTTAGCTTAACATGATTTAATAATAAGCAAACTGAAAGAAATCTAAAGATAAGATTTTTGAAGAATTTTCTTCAATGGTTTTCCAATTGATTTCTACTCTATTTATAGTTCAATTCAAAAAGTACCTGTTGTTCAAAAATTGAATTTTATTGTCTGCCAAATTGTCTAAAAATAATGGAAGCATTATTGCCCCCTTTGTTTTGTAAATTATTTGTCAACAAGTACTAATTTGCTATATTGTTTTTTTTATTAGAGCATTTTATAAAATAAATTTTGTTTACTCTCTTGTTGAACAAGAATGCACCTAAGATTAATTACAAATAGTCAAAATTCAAATTGAAAATAAAACATTTTTAAAATAAATTTTGTTTATTTCACTGAAAAATGCTCACAATTACAAATTAAATTAGCACCTTTTTAAAATAAATTTTGTTTACTTTCTTGTTGCAAAAGAATGCACTTTGTTCAAAGTTACAAATTAAATTAGAACATTCTTAATATAAAATTTTGTTTACTCTCTTGTTGCAAAAGAATGCACTTTGTATATTTCACTGAAATGTAGGCAAACATAAGGATGATAAGTAAATTTAAATTGTTTTTAATCACTAAATAATAATTTGATCTTAATTCTGACTAATCATCTAACCTTCTCTTCTTTTAGCAGCATTATGCTTTGGATTATGCTACAATATTCTTGGAAACTCACTAGTTGGATGAATCTCTACTTGTGGATAAGAATTATCATTTCCAAATTTTAACTGACATGAAGAAATTTCAGTAGAATTGAAGGTATCAATGTCAAGTTCACTCTTACTTTGATCATTAATTTTATCTTTAGTGATGGTATAGATGAAAACATATCTAGGTTTTTGTATTAAATTACTTATTCTAAATATGCCTGATTGTGGATTTATAGGATTAGATTCCTCTAATGTATTTCTTATGTACACCCATTCATTATTTATAAAAATATTCAAATTAATCTTCCGTCCACTAGGATTGAAT
>CABFPE010000123.1:80525-93083 GCA_900660155.1 Hofstenia miamia | reverse complement strand
ACTTATGTTAGGTGTAGGGGTTTTCTCTCAATTAGCCAACTGGCATTTCCTTTCTACATGTATCAGATGACTAACTGTCAACAAATGGTTGGATAACCAAACCCTAGGAATTATCTTAATATTATTTTAGATCTAAATTTATGACCTATAATCAACCAATAAAATGACTGTACATGTAGTAAGTTATAAATGCAGGTTAGGAAGTTGTTTGAATAGAATTTACTTAAATAAGCCAATATATTTCAGTAATGGCTACATGTAGTATTTAACGAACAACTAGTAACAGTTCAGGTTGCAAATAGATATAACACTTTCACACAATAGAGTTTAAGTCGAGTTGTGTCATGTCTTGAGTAAGCACTGAGCTAACGTAGGGTACACATAAGCTATCTTGATTGAGCTGAGAAGTGGCACTCAAGCATCAAATGGAATGGTGAAATTGGATGTGGAGATCCACTTCAGGCAGATGCCCACTAGAAGATTGTTATGGAGGTTACCGCCTGGCTTCATCACCTAAAAAGTGATCAGTTAACTCAAGGTTACAAAGGAAAACAGAAGAAACTAGTCAAGCAGTAACAACAAGTAAATCCTTACCCACAATAACACAGCTAATGTTATAAAGTAACAGTAGATAAACAGTGATAATGCCTGGTAGAGGATATTACAATTATACCTAGTTGCCACACCCTTTCAAACTTAAAACCAATTTTTAAATGTGTTCTTTTTGCTTATGAATTTAAAGTTAATTCTAAAATTTACCAATTACAAATTAGTTATATAAATTAATACAAATAATTAAAAGTTATATTATAATAACAGTTATAATAATAGTACCCTAGTTAAAAAATGAAAATGTACAATGGTAAAAATTTGAATTAAAGAATTTTTAACATTTGAATATTTTACTTGAATTTTGTCCAATTTATATAATATTACTTGCAAAACTATGGAATTTTAATTAACTTAATACTTATATTTTTCAATGTATTATCTTCTAATTATCTTTATCTTCATAATACTTCTTAATGACGTGTAAATTTGTTTGGAAAATGTTAGGGGGAAAGTGGAATTTAAGATTTCTGAATTGGTTGATGATAATTTGAAAAATGATATGAGGAAATATGTGGTAGAGTTCATGAATATATTTTTTTCATTCAAATCTGCCCTCACCAAATGAATGTTGTCTAGCATTTATTTTAATTTAATTAAGACTTTACCTTTTAGCATTGCCAAATATATACTTTAATGAGAAATTATTTCCTCCAGTTTTATAATTTTTCCAATTGATATGATGCAGTTCTCTTCTGTATCATCTTGGACATCAAGATCAGAATATGACTTATGCCACTTATGCTCATTAAATAGATGTTGAGGTTTGTTCTGGTGGTCTTTGCATTCTCCACCACACTTTCAACCAACAGGGAAGGCGTTTGATACATTTTGTGTTTTCCAAAATTCCTTAATGAGGGAAAAGTAATAGTCTATTTGATTTGTGGGTATAATTTTGGCAATTTTGTAAGATATTGTATTGCAATCATGAGATAGATGTTGAGACATTAAAAATTTATTTGAAATAAGATGATATGTGAAATGAAAACATGGTTTGTAAAAATACTAGCTGTTACAGAGTACACACACAGATGCTGTTTTAGCATTTACAAGAGCACATCATATGTTATTGTAAGGTTAATTCATTCATAGAATCTCTATGCAAGCATGTGTAAGACAACAAAACAAAATCAAGTTATAATGAATGAATTATAATGCACAGATGTATTATCACAAGTGTTGCTTTGTCAGTCACATTACGCACACGTTTAACTATCTTGCAACACATTGCACATCTTATAAATCAAAATTTTTATTATGTTTTGCTTAAGAAAATAGGGTGTAATTAAGCCAAAAACTGCTTAAAAACATATTGGTGCATAGTTTAAAAATGTGTAAAATTATATAATTATTTATTTCTGCCATTCAGACATTTATAATTATACAGAAATGAGGCAAAATAAATTCAATTAAATTTTAAAAAAAATTTGCACCTCTGCTGCAAAATTCATCCACTAGAGAGCTAATTTAAGTCCCATCTCACAGTCTAGCAATTTGCAATAATAATAAAAACAACAACACCAACAAAGACTTTATTCACCTTCATAGCAGTTAAAAGAATTAAAATTTAAAAACAAAGTAGGCAACCTTAACAGAAATATTTAAATTAATAAGAACAAAAAGAGCATTTACAATATATAAGAAAAGAACACAGATTATTCAAATTAATGTGAGTGTAGCATCATCCCAAAAAGAATAGCTGCAAACAATGTTGAACGATTATAGTGATTAAATATAATCAGAGATATGATTGTAAAATTTAGTTAATTATTCTATTCATTTTGTAAGATGCAACCAAGCTACAATATTGTGCAAATTAAGAGAAACATGTTAGCTGATTAAGTAACATTTGACAAATTGCAACGAGCGAAATTACGCTTACATATGAACAGCCATATTGGCAGAAGAATTATTTGAAATTCAAAATCAGCAGGTACTTTAAAATTTTTAAATAAATAGCTTTGAATTTAACGAGAAATTTGATGAACAATAAATTCTTCAGAGTTTATTTTATTTTCATTCTTCATTTATCTGGTTTGATTATTTAATAAAATGTGCAGCTAGGCAAGTTGTGTTGAGTAGTGGCTGGATTCCATCACAGGATCAATTCGAAGGGTCCTTGTGCCAGTCACGAAACCGCACTTATGTTATGGTTAGGAGTTTTTCGATTCTTGCCTAGTCTGACTATCGATCAATACATGTATGAAATAATCGATGCCTGAAATGACTGGATAGTCGAACCCTAGGAATATATATATATTCTTAAATGTAGGAGACTCGACTATAATTGACTTAATAAATGACCTCACATGTATTACTATTAAATGTAAGTATAGGAAACTGCAATCTTATTAGTTAAATTACAAAGCCAATAGTTTTACAGTAATGGCTACCTTAATATTATGTAAATGCAGTTAGTGTCAAGCCCTGGTTGCTTTACTTAATCAAATCAACAAACACTTTACAAAATTGAGTTTAAGTCAGTTACAACATGACTTGAGTGCATGCACTGAGCTAAAGTAAGGTACACATAATTAGTTCCAGTTGAGCTGAGATGGTGCAGTGGATTCAGTCCTCATTCATGAAGGAGGGGAACTGTGTTGTGGAGATCGGCTTTGGGCAGCAGCCCACAGAAAACTGAAGAGGAAATGTCACATGAGCTTTGTGGGTGCAAGCTTGATGAAAGATAACAGAAGCATCAGAATGCCTATGCAGGCACCAGCAGTGTTTCACTGGTAGAGAATGAGTGGAATGGGTGGACACCAGTCCCTACTAGTGGATCACAGGTGGAAAAAGAGTGGCAGTAGTAGCAATTGCAGCTACTCATTGCTGCCAGTTGCACCACTGGTGGAGCTGTATTGACGTCTGATTTACTTTTAATCATAAACAATATATGAGCTAAAACTTGCAAGTAAAATAATATTCATTAGTATGCTTCTTAGAATTCATAGATATATAAAATTCATTGTTAAGAGCTTTTCTGCTTGAAAAAATTATAATATATATATGTGCAGAATGAAATTTCAAAATAATTTATTCATGATGATTCCCAGACCTTGAAATAATTCTCTATATGAGAAGTTAAAATTGGGCAAAAATTAGTTGTAATTATTGGAAAAAAATAATGTTTAAAAATTGCAATTTCTTCTGAAATTGATATTAAATTTAAACAAGGCATTTTTGTATGCTTGTTGTTATTGTTTATAATACAGAAATTATTTCTAGTTTCCATTACTAAAATAACATCAATATGAATTCTAAACTTGCTTGGCTTGCACTTCCTTCAACCTTTTGTTCAGCTGGTGTAAGCTTAAACTGCAATGTTTAAACTATTTATCAATATTAAAGTTTGCTATTGTTACATTTAAAACATTGCTCTAATATTAATAATAATAATAATCAATGACTTTATTTAGCTGCTGAAGGTATACACAACAAAAAATAAAAACAAGTCAAATTTTATGGCAGCAAGGACAGTCACAGGAGATTAAATAGGTGCAAATGGAAGAGTAGGTGAAGTTGGAGAAGGACTCAGCAAAGAGGAAAGCCATCAAAGATTTCTTGAAGCTCAGTGGTGGGGAAAAGAAATCAATCGCTGTTAGAGGGTTGCAAGTCAAGATGTAATTAGCAGCAGGACAAGCACGATTGAAAAACAAGTGAAGGGTGTGATGTTTATTTGTACAATGAATGGAGAAGGTGACAACATCATCAGAGTGAGTGCAGCAGGAATTAGAGAACTTAATGAAATCAAAAGGATCAAGATCCAATTTGCAAGTCAGTAGTTGATTGAACAGGAGATCACAGGCATGGAAGTAGAGGGACAGTGGGAGAGTGGAGAATTTTAGCAGAGCATCTTTATAGGCCAAAGAGGAAATCCATTTGAAAGCATGTTCCATGGAGTGGAACAAAGCATGAGAAGGCCACCAACAAGGAGATTCATAGAGATGAATGGCACAAGGAATGGACTTAAACAAAGAGAGTTTCACAGCAGACAAGGTATTAAAGGAACATTACAGAAAAGGGAATTAGCTCTGCTGCTAAAATCCTGTATGGCCACCAATTAGCAATTTGTGGACCACCAGTTATCTCCTGGTGGTTCAAAGGTGGAGAAACAGCACCGGGTGGCAACAGTTTCTGCTACTGGTATACCCCAAATGGCCACCAGTGGTTAGTTAAATGTGGTTTAGAGTGAGAAGGAGGAAATTGAACAGGAATTGAATAGCTATTTAATGACATGGGTTATAAGAATGAATGAATCAGTTGGAAAGCTACAACAAAATTAAAACCCCTATACATAGACTTAATTTAAGAGCTGCATGATGAAAGAAGTTCCCAGCTACCAGTCAGCACTGCATTATGAATAGCTGCATGTGTCACCTCCAAGAGTCACTTAAGTCAAAAACTGGGGACCACCTGTTACTACTATTATGCTCAGATATTTAGCTTTCCATTGAAATGTATAATCAAACCTGATAATACAAAATAAGAATTCAAATGAAGTAAATTCATCACCAAATAATTCCAATGTAAGATATTTATAATAATATTGCATAAAAAATTAAGTAATCAGCATATACCTGTTTGTAGTTCAAATTTGTTTACTATTTGCTAATTTGCTCATCTGCTAATGATCATGCAACGTCATCTAATTAGCTTAAGTGACTTGGTTCTTTTTGATTTCTCTAAACCATTTTGCCAATAAACATAATATCAAACTGCACAATAGTTTTTATAAAAATCAAAAGGATAATAATTGGGTTGTATACAAAAATATATTTAAATAATTTACTGATAGTTCTTAGGTACTTCCTTTGTTATACTTTTGTACCACATGATTATTTCCCCACCAATTTAGCTAATTAAGAATGATTACTCTTGTAACATCCTCCACCTAGCTTATTACACCATGTCTGATTACTGATAATGAGTGCTCGGTAAATCACGGGTGAGGTGTTACCAAATTGTTGAACCATCAGACCATCCTCTATTATTAACTAGTTACATTAATCAAATAATTGAGTATTAACTATCACTGTTTAGGTGACAGAGCGGTATGATGTTTCCTCTTCAGTTCTTCCATGGGCCACTGCCTGAAGCCGATCTCCACAACACAGCTCCTCTTCTTATACAATGATGGTTGAGTCCACGGCACCATCTCAGCTCAACTGGAATTAATTATGTGTACCTTACGTTAGCTTAGTGCGTGCACTCAAGTAAAGTTGTAACTGACTTAAACTCAATCTTTGTAGAGTGTTTGTTGTTTTTATTTAATAAGCAACCGGGCATTGACACTAACTGCATGTAATAATATAACTAACATAGCCATTACCGTAAAACTATCGGCTTAATTATACAGATAACAAACTTGCAGTTTCCTATACCTACATTTAATAGTATTACATGTAAAGTCATTTATCTGGTCAATTATAGTCGAGTCTCCTACATTTAAGCATATATAAATATCCCTAAGTATCGACTATCCAGTCGTTTCAAGCACTGATTATTTTCATACATGTATTGATCAATAGTCAGACTAGGCAAGAATCGAAAAACTCCTAACCGTAACTTAAGTGCGGTTTCGTGACTGGCACAAGGACCCTGAGAATCGATCCCGTGATGGACTCCAGCCACTACTAGACACAACTTGCCTAGCTGTACATTTTATTAAATAATCAAACCAGATAAAGTAGAAATGAAAATTAAATAAACTCCGAAGAATTTATTGTTCATCAAAATTATGGTTAAATCAAAGCTATTTATAAAATTTCTACAAAAGTACCTGCCGATTTTAAATTTCAAATGATTCGTCTGCCAATATGGCTGTTCATACGTAAGCGTTAGTTCGCTCAATTTAATTTGTCAATTGTTCCTTGATCAGCTAACAAGTTTTCTCATTTTGAACAATATTAAATTTTAGTTGCATTGTACAAAAATAACTAAAGATCATTAACTAAATTTTTACAATTAATTTCAATTAATAATAATCATTCGACGTTATTCGGCTTTGGTTGCCTTTTTGGATGATGCTACACTCTCTCTCCATTAATCATTTCATTTGCTCATTTGACTAGTGAGATTGCCTGAGTCATGTCCCAATGAACGTTTTTATACTCCTCCTGTTATTAAGCTTCCTCATGACTTCTTCTTCCAATGTGACTATTTTCTTATGTCTGATAAATTTAGGGTCTTTGAGTGTGTTCAAGATGGTGCACATGCTTCTGAGTTTGTTTAATTTTGTATTAAATTCATCATAATGCTTTTTGTATAATAAGAGGCCCTTGGTAGTTAACATGAGTGTCATGATTGCTTCAATATGGCTTGTGTGTGTTAGATTGGGTTGTATCATTGAATCAGGCAAGAGAAATTCATAGGTGCATCATAGGGATTTTGGTATCAATGCTTTGTTGTAGAATGCACTGATCAAATAACAATGTGTGGTTAAAGTGAGAGAAAAGATAGAAGTAACTAAGACTAAAATGTAATAATGATTAAATTGTAAACACATGGTTATGATCGATTATTTGATTTGTAAATTGTTTTATGCAGTTTTATATTTAAAAGTAACTCAACAGTATTTGACAAAAACGAGATGACCAAACAGCATACACTAATTAACACTGATGATGCATAATTAAAAGCAGAACTGAAATGCAAGGTAAAATCATAAGCAAGCTTTGATCAACAGGTACTAGTTGAGTATTTGATTATTTACTGAAATGTGCTATAAATATACAACAAATGTTAGAATGGTTGATGAAAAAATTTAGTTTGGATTCACTTCTTCCTTTATTGTCAGGTTATTTAATAGTTACATGGAAAGCTAAATGTTCAAGCACTAGAGTAATTGTACAGTAGTCCCTGAATACATTTAAAGGATTCTGGAGCAGCCTCACAATCAGCTATTCAAAGGCAGTGCCTATAGGTTACAAATAGGGATAGGGATTTTTCTCTGTTGTAGCTTTCCTATTACTCATTGCTTGCTGATTATTATGATTATATTTATATCTCAAGTGGAGAGATTATTGAAGTTGAGTTCCAGAGAAGGAACATATTCAAAATATGACTTGTTTTTGCATATTTGTAAGGGACTGCCAGAGCTGATTCAACAGCAGTTTGAAATAAAATGTGACACTGATGATTCCTTAGACAGAATGATAAGGAAAGGACTAGCCATACAAGTTACTATGGAGAATAATGTGAGAATAAATGAAAAATCAGCAACAATGAAGACGACAACAATACTGACAATACATAGCAGTGACAAAACAACAAGAAAAGGAGACGTTAGGAAATCTAAAGATGAAATTATAAAAATAAAGCTGAAGGATGGTATGATAAAAAGGATAAATAGAAAAGATTTAAAATGCCAAATGTGTGGTAGTAAAGGACACACAAAGAAATATTGCAAAAGGCAAGTTAATTTAATTGAGGAAGAAGAAGCATACTTCAAAGAGGAAGATTTATTGGAAGATGACAAAGAAGAAGAGAAAAATGAAGAAGTGGAAAGTGAAACTTTAAACTAAAAGGAGCACCATCTCTGATAAACTGTGCATCTGTTCTAATTGTAACAGACCTAATCAAGACAAATACAATTACAGTTGTAATTAATGGTGTAATGGTCAAAGCAACCATAGATATGGGAGCAGTAATATCAATTATTACTGATGAATGCACTTCAAAGATAGGGTTTAAAAGAAAAAATTTACAAGAAGAAAATAGCAGGTTAATAAATGCATTGGGAGAATATGTAGATATAAAAGGTAAACTATTAGAAGTACCAATTCAGATAGCAAATACAACGTTTTTACAGACATTTACAGTGATAGATACAGAGAAAAACTCGTTACCATATGAAGTGATATTAGGAAACGATTTCCTTATGAACAATAAGTGTATCATTGACTATACAAATAAAACGATATCAGTACAGGAGAAAGTAATTACAACTCATGAAGAAGAAGAGGAAAACACAGAGGTAATACAATTCCAATTTAGTGAGGATGCAAAAATTTTACCAAACAATCAGAAAATTAGTTAATGGTGGAAAACATGATATATGATCAAAAAGGGATTAACATGACAAAGCTATCAATTCCTTCAAGCCTGTGTGTAGTAAAAAAAGGTAAGGGTATGATACTGATGTTGAATGTGACGAGTCATACAGTCAATATTAAAAAGGATAATCTTAAAATAAAAGGGAAGAAAGTTAGGACAGAAAAAACAATGGCAAGCAAGACAATCAACATAATAGAAGAAGATAAAGATTACCAAATACCAGAAATTAACAAAATGGAATACAAGCATTTGGTTAAAGATGAAAGGGAAAAATTGATAGAAATCCTACAAAAACACGCTAAAATATTCAATTTTGGAGAAATAAGCGTAGGAAAAGTGGTAGGATAGACACATAAAATGATAACAACCATGGAGGAACAGATAAGACTGCTGTGCAGAAGAGTGCCAGAGAATTTGAAAGAAATTTACAATACAATCTTGAACAAACTAATAGATAATAAAATAATCAGACCTAGCAAAAGCCCATATGCTGCACCAACTGTCTTTGTGAAACAGGGGAACAAGTATAGGTTACGAATGATTTTTGCAAATTAAATGAGATTACAAAGAAAGACGCATATCTGCTCCTAAAGATAGAGGATATCATATACGAAGCCAGCAAAAATAAGTACTACACTTGTATAGACCTATTTAAGGCATATTGGCAGGTGCTGATGGATCAAAAAGATATTGAAAAGACAGCATTCATAACGCCATATGGCTTATTCAAATGGATGTATATGGCTTTTGGATTATGCAATGCCCTGGCTACCTTTCAAAGGTATGTAACAAAAGTGCTTAAGCAGAATCACAAAAATGTTGAAAAAGGAATAAGTGCAGACATAGACAATATTTTGATTGAGGAGCATTTGGATAAATTGGATAGGACATTAAAAATTCTCTATAACGCAGGTTTGTGTGTGAATGGGAAAAAATGCAAAATTCTGAAAACACAAGTAGTATTCTTGGGCAAACAAATTCTGAAGGGCAAGATAAAAATGAAGAATAATGCAAAAGACATGATACAGAATATTACCAGCCCGAAAATGAAAAAAGATCTACAGAGAATAATGGGATTTATAAATTATTACAGATCTTTCATTGCAAATGTAGCCCATAAGACAAGCAAGATGACGGCATTACTAAAGAAGAATAAAATTTTTGAATGGACATGGAAAGAACAGGAGCAGTTGGACAACATAAAAAATGAATTAAGTAAGATGCCATCACTAAACACACCAGACTATGATATGGAATTTAGTCTTGACTGTGATGCGAGTAATGTCGCCATAAGTGCATGTTTGGGACAGATGAAAGATGGAAAGGAAGTACCTATACAGTTTTTCAGTAGAAAATTGAAACAGAGCAAAGAAAACTATGGATCAACTAAATTGGAAATGTTGGCATTAGTGGAAAGCATTAAAAAATTTTGATATTTTTTAACAGGAAAAAGTTTTAAAGTAAGAACTGATAATAGTGGACTAGCATGGTTGAAAAAGTTTTCAGGTGATAAATCGCCAATAGTGTCGAAATGGATTTTATACCTTAATGAAATCAAGTTCATGATAGAACACACAAAAGGAACACTGCACAAAATGCGGACTTTTGGACAGCATTACCAGAATATCTGCGCCGCCATCTCAAGAGGGCTACAATGGGCTAAGCCCCGTCTGCTAAATTCAAAGCCCCCTCTAAAATTTCATAAGTTTATAACTGAAATAGAGATTTTTTAATAATTAGAAATAATTTTTTTCTCATATAGCTTTTGTTCTAATCCTATTTTTCATTACAAGATATACAGTATACACAACAATATTAGACATAATAATTAACTATATAAAAACACGTACTTAATTTAGCATCTATGATGAAATAAGAAAGGCAGAATGTTATAAAGTAAATTCTTATTGGCTAATAATTTAGTAGGTCAAATTATATATACTATAAATGAATTACAAATAGAGAAGTGATTCACTTAATCAAATTTTTATTCGAGGTACGTATGTACTTATTACAATTTTGTTTTTGAATTAATATCTAGGATTAGTAATATTCTTCAATAATTTTTGATAACTTGATTAATACTTTTTACATATTTTAAAACTTTATTAATTTATAGATTAACAATGTCGCTGCTAAATTATTTTCAGTCAAGCGGTGTGAAAGGAGCTGTTAATAAATCTATTCCAAGTGATTTGAATGATGACAACCCTAACCAACCAAGTGGAAAATTTCCACCATCAGTATTTGGTAATCAAGTTCGTTCATTTAATGACAAATGGTATCTAGGCAGACCCTGGTTAGAATATTCAAAGGAGAGTGATGCAGCATTTTGCTATTGTTGTCGCAAATTTTGTAGCTCATCAAACACTGGAGAATATGCTTTCCGTTCAACAGGATTTCGAAATTGGAAACTTAATGAAATCAAGTTCATGATAGAACACACAAAAGGAACACTGCACAAAATGCGGACTTTTGGACAGCATTACCAGAATATCTGCGCCGCCATCTCAAGAGGGCTACAATGGGCTAAGCCCCGTCTGCTAAATTCAAAGCCCCCTCTAAAATTTCATAAGTTTATAACTGAAATAGAGATTTTTTAATAATTAGAAATAATTTTTTTCTCATATAGCTTTTGTTCTAATCCTATTTTTCATTACAAGATATACAGTATACACAACAATATTAGACATAATAATTAACTATATAAAAACACGTACTTAATTTAGCATCTATGATAAAATAAGAAAGGCAGAATGTTATAAAGTAAATTCTTATTGGCTAATAATTTAGTAGGTCAAATTATATATACTATAAATGAATTACAAATAGAGAAGTGATTCACTTAATCAAATTTTTATTCGAGGTACGTATGTACTTATTACAATTTTGTTTTTGAATTAATATCTAGGATTAGTAATATTCTTCAATAATTTTTGATAACTTGATTAATACTTTTTACATATTTTAAAACTTTATTAATTTATAGATTAACAATGTCGCTGCTAAATTATTTTCAGTCAAGCGGTGTGAAAGGAGCTGTTAATAAATCTATTCCAAGTGATTTGAATGATGACAACCCTAACCAACCAAGTGGAAAATTTCCACCATCAGTATTTGGTAATCAAGTTCGTTCATTTAATGACAAATGGTATCTAGGCAGACCCTGGTTAGAATATTCAAAGGAGAGTGATGCAGCATTTTGCTATTGTTGTCGCAAATTTTGTAGCTCATCAAACACTGGAGAATATGCTTTCCGTTCAACAGGATTTCGAAATTGGAAAACAGCCCTAGAAAAAAAGCGTGGATTCCATTTACACGAACTTTCTTCTGACCATATTCAAGCATTGAAATCTTGGAAGGAATTACAGTCACGTAAAGAAAATCACCAAGAAATCTCAACTTTACTAATTGAAAATCAACTAGAAAAAAACCGATATTATGTTAGTGCCATCCTGGCCTTCTTTAATCACGGCCTGGCGATTTGCAGTACAAAAAACGAAAAGTAGCAATAAATACCTTTGTAAGTAGGGAATTAGTGTAAAATTTTGCCCAAATACGCAATACAAAGAATATAAGAAATTCCCATCAAATTTGTGGAGTTACAGCCATTGCATTTCCTTGGCAACAAAAAAAGGGTTCATCAAACAATTAAAAGTTTTCACAAGCAAAGAAGTAAGTTAAATTTCTAGAAATATATCATCTCAAAGTAGAAAGGTTAGAGCTACATTTCTGCTTGCGTATATCTATATTTGCTGATTTTTATGAGGACAAATCATAAATTTTGATATGCAGAAAGATGATTGTTTATTGTGAATGGCCTCATTATATTTGAAGGTGGTTTTTGCCATTTTAAAAGGAGCAAATCGCTCCAAAAGGTGCATAGATGTGTAC
>CABFPE010000123.1:5864-26878 GCA_900660155.1 Hofstenia miamia | reverse complement strand
TATATATATATATAGCATTTTTCATGTAAATATTTAATTAGACTTTGAAAAATATTCTGCCGGTCAGACCGGCCGGTCAACCGGTTTCAGTTGGCACAGGTACCGGTCGTGTCGGGTCGATAAATTTCCGACCGGTTTACACCTATGCACTCATTCAACAGAATGCTAAAACGAAAAACAATTTACTTTTTCAAAGAACGGCAGGCCTAATAACAAATAATATGGAGTATCAACTTTATAAAACATATTTCAAATGTATATGGGAACATTATTTAACCAAAATATTTTGACAATCTATTACATAGCCCTGAGCCACTATAGGGTTCATATGCATTTCCCAATACAAAGTGTATCAAACAGCTATTTGCTTTTTCTCATTCATAAACAAGCGCGTGCATTATGTAAATATTGAACCCAATTTGCGCGTTACAATCGACAAGAAGTAATATTGGCAATCATATCAACCTTTATGAAACAGTTGTTGCCAATGAAATTAAGTGAAGAACGCGCTAAAGCCAGGTCCTTAATTATATTTTTTATTTATTAATGACATTTAAAGATGAAAGTTCAGTTATTTAAAATCAAAATTCCCATTTTCTTTCAAAATTACAATATTTGACTATTCGTGGGTGCCAAATGGTTAGTCTTTTGACTAATAGTCATTTTCAAATAAAACACTTTCTATTTCATAATTTGCCTAATCGTAAACCGCAAAAGTCACTTGGGGGGGTGCCACATGGTAAGTCTTTTGACTATAGTCAAAAAAGTTTTTTGACTATAGTTAAAAGACTAATCGTGTGGCACCCCCTTAGATGTACATTAAGCATTAAAACACATTTTTAAAGTCTGTGCAAGTGGAAAATTTCAATAAATGTCCTGTAGAGATCGGTGAGTTCTAAGATAATAACGTAATGGTTTAAGATATGTAATTACGATTTTCTATTAAAGAACTTATAATAAAAGATGATATTAATTAAATGCAATGTTACTGTTAAACTTTAAACATTGCTATAATAAAATTCAAATGAGTTTCCATTTTGTGATATTAACAAAATTGCATTAAACATTAACGCAGCTTAAAACACTACAGTCAAGTCTTTGCGAGTAAGATAGTTCTTAGAAATTGCATATATATTTGGCGTTTAAAGTTTAAAGTTATTAACGTACTCGTTAACATGAAATTAATGGGTTGCAACTAAAATACCAGGTCGGAATTATTCCTAGTTGTGATTAATTGATTTGTGTTACATATACCTACCTGTTCCTATGCTGTTATTATAGTGTACTTTATGTTTCTTTTTTCTTTTACCGGTGTCCCTACAGTGTTTTTTGCCTGTAACCGTAGCCAATGATCGTTAGCGCATGGCTGTAACCCATGTCATAATAATATTGTGTTTTTGCCATATGACTAATGGCCTGGGTCTTTCTCTTTCTTAGCAACGGAATATTTATATTGTTTCCAGAAAAGTTTTTTAGCTTTGGCAATGGCGATCAATATTTGCGACTGCACCGCTTTTTTTAACTAAATGCAACCAGAAAAAAAATAAGGAAATAAATTCGCCATCAAGTATTCTTAACTGAAGGACGGGAATAGAGAGTGTGCTTATGAAGGGGCTGGACGGATTAAAAATATGAAATAGGATATGGATGACCAAACCAAGAGGGAGCATGGCATCGTGCCCCCCTGGCTGCGCCACTTTGCATACCTGTTCCTATTCCGCTATTACAGTGTACTTAATTTTGCTTATAATTGCTTACACAATTTCTGAGAAATAGGAACCAAATTTGCGCATTTAGTAAATAATACTTTTAGTTCCAATTGAATTTTTAATCACTTGCTGCAGACATTAATCAGCCTCTGGAAAGTGGGTCAAGTTGCTCCGCCTAGTCATGAAAACTTACAATAACTGGCAATATCTTGGAAATTTCTTCCATAAATTAAAAAATTTCATAAGATATTGAATAACTGACATAAATTCTTAAGTTTTATAAAAAAATGATAAAATTTTACTAGGATTTTTCTTCTAGTATGATTAAGACTTATTACAATAATCTTAAATTATGCATTGCAATTGAAGACAGTTAATTGTAGTCAAAAGCCAATCTGACAGAAAGCAAAATATTTCTACTGATTGTGATGACTAATATCCATAATTATATGGCAACAATTTAGTAGCTTTTAGACCGCACGCAAAATATGAAAATCAGTTGCGCGCAAACGAAGCCATTTTTGGTTACAACTTCTCATTTTATTATAGCATGCATACTCAAGTGACATCATTGCTATGTGCTTTATTGTTATTAATCAAGACAAAGACATAATTCAAAGTAAAAAATAGCGTATTAATTTCTGAATATCGTTTAAATGACTGCATTTACATGATGGGCTATATTTATACTGATTGTGAATTTTCAAACAGCTATTTTGCAGTGACTGCTAACTCAAAAAAAATTTAACCATCATAAAAATATAGAATTATAATCACCATCAATGTCTACAGTATATATATTTAAGTGAACTTCCATTATTATATTGAAAAATCAAGAATGTAATTTATGCTGTCCGCTAATTCCTGCCATTTTGAATACCTGTATCGTTGTATCACGTTTCTCAGATGATTATGCAATCCTAATCAGGTCTGTAAACCTGTCAAACTTCTTGAAACTTTCCTAAATGATATGTAGACCTAATCCGTTTTTCTAAATTTTACAAGCCAGGACCCCACTTGCTCATTTGGGTCAATTGAAGGAATTGCTTATTTAAAAATATTTGATATGTCTCCTTAAGAAAAATTCAAAAACTAGTCCTAGCAAAATGAATCAACTAAAATAGTAGAACATAAAATAATAGTAAGAAACCGAATATCTCCAAATCAGTCCCTAATAATTTATTAAATTTTCTTGCAATTGTCGGAAACCGGATTTTTATAATTATTTCCTATCGTGGTGTACTACTGAAAAGCTTAACCTCGTAAAAGATCCGAATTTCACTAATGTCTGAATTACCCAGTTATGGGGCCAGACTCGCACTTGAGGCAATAAACCAAAAGTACGATACTAAATAATTTGTTAAGAACAAAGATTCACGACTATTTTGTGATTTCAACAACTAAGCAATCTTTGGTCAATTACTTTTAATAACTATTAAATTAATACACCAATTCCCAGCAAAAATCAACGTACCATATCGTTAAATTGTTTTATCTTACTTTCCTATACAAGCACAAAAATACAGGGTGATATTGTAAATTTACTTTTAAATCACGTTTTATCAGAATTAGTCCCCAACTCCGTTATTTGTGAAATACCTCTGAATGACTCTAGAACCGATTGTCTTGCTATGCAATAATCTTAGTACATAAAAGTGCCACACAGTTTTGATTAAAAATGTGTTCCCTGAAAGAAAAGGAATCAAGTGAAATATAATTATGCAAAATAGCTGCTCGTTTTTGAGGTCTTACTTTTACGAAAGTTTCCCTAACTGTATCTCATTGCAAACACGTTTTTCAAACTATAGGAAAGAGAACACAATTTTTTAAGTGCTTCTCTTTCACTAATCGAATTTTTAAAACACTTTATGTTTAAAGAGTTTCTGAAACAAACAACTAACACAGAGAGAGGGTGCTGGTGTTTAACTGCAATTCCTCTATTACTTGTTATTTCACTTAAGAGCATTGGGTACTTAATGTAACATCCTCTACCAGGCATTATCACTGTTTATCTACTATTACTGTATAATGTTAGCTGTGTTATTGCGGGTAAGGATTTACTTATTACATACTCCTTGACTGTTACTTCTGATAACTTACATAACTGGGATTAACTGTTCACTATTTAGGTGATGAAGCCATGCAGTGATGTCTGTTGTGATCTTTTACTGGGCATCTGCCTGAAGCGGATCTCCACATCCAGTTTCACCATTCCATCCATTGGTTGAGTGCCACTTCTCAGCTCAATTGATACAGTTTATGTGTACCCTACTTTAGCTCAGTGCATACTCAAGGCACGCCACAACTTGACTTAAACTCTATTTGTGAAAGTGTTATATCTTTTTGCAACCTGACTTGTCACTAGTTGTTCATTAATTATTACATGTAGCCATTACAAAAAGTATATTGGCTTATTTAAATATATTTAGTTTGAACAACTTCCTAACTTACATTTATAATTCAATACATGTACAGTCACTTTATCAGTCAATTATAGGTCATCAATTTAGATCTAAAATAGTATTAATATATTTCCTAGGTTTCAGTCATCCAACCATTTGTTGACAATTAATTATTTTAATACATGTAATAAAGAAATGCTAGTCAGCTAATTGAGAGAAAACCCCTACACCTAACCTATGTGCACTTTCGTGGTCTGGCACAGAGACCCTAGAATCGTTTCCTGTGATGTATCCAGACCACTACTAAACACCACTTGATTAGCTCGACATTGTAATAAATAATCAAACTGTTAATATGAAACTAAATAAGAATTCCAAATAAAATTCTTTATCAAACTCTTACAATGGTTTTCAATATATTTATAGTAATTCCAAAAAAAGTACCTGCTGATTCAAATTTAAACTTTCTGCCAAGATGGCAGCTGAAAATAATGAAAGTGCCATTTAGTCAAAAAAGTATTTTTATCAACAGATACAAATATCTCTTTTCTGACACATATTGTTTCTTAGTTGCAAAATACAAATAAATCTTAAATAATTCTAACTGATTTGATTACACTATTTTTTAGTCATTTTCCTTCGACTTTAATCCCTTCTGCTTGACGTTTTGCAGCTTTTTGAGATTTTGTTTGGATGATGCTACGTGCCCTCCTCAGCTTGTGTTATTTTCAGCACAGCTCATTCTCCATGCAGCAAGTCATCCGCCTTTCGAATTATCAACTCTGCCTGTTGATCACCCACGAGGTTCTCTCAAATTCAGTTTTTTTGGTCATCTTAAGGACTGCTTCTCTTTCCATCATAACAGTATTAGCGTATTTCAGGAATCATGTTTCTGAGATATCCTCTGCTATAGGTGTGATCTCTCATAGTTCATTTATCTTTTTCAAAAATATTTCGTAATACTTGTGGTACAGCTGTATTCCCTTGATGCCTATCATCAATGTCATCTGTGCATCAGCCCTTGATGCCTATCATCAAGGTCTTCTCTAATCTGATTGTCGGGGTAGAAGAACATGAATACTTTTCTTAGACTCTGGGTATTTGCCACATCTTTGTAAAAGAAACTGATTTGTCTCTTACCTCTTCTTCTGTTGTTAGGATTGTTCTTGTTGATCTGCATCATTGTGACAATCTCCACTCTCTTCATGACATCATAATAGCAGTAATTTCTTTCCCAGATGTCCGTCCACAAGATATCATTTACTCCAGAGAAAAGCATTATAGCTCTTGGGTTACATTCTTCTATCTCTTTCCTAAGATCTTGCAACTGTACGTTAATGGGTCTACCTTGTGTGTAGAGTTGATCTGGTTTTATCATGCCTTCAATGTAGACCCTCTCTCTGTTGTCATTTATCAACATTATTTCCTTTGATCTTTTATAATCATCTCTCTCTATCATAGCTTTTGCTTTCCTTTCTGTATTCACATATGAATGTCTTTGCTACTTTAACCTCTTTTGGTAATCTCCATCATGGGAGGACCTTTGGTATTGCAATAGTTTCCGGCAGTGTGCAGATTAGGATTTTTGTCTGTATTTGCCTCTTGATATGTGGATATGGGCCTTCTGTTGTTGGTGCTGTAGCTAGGCCTATTGTGGCAGGGTAATTCATTTTGGCTTCTGAAATGGTGTTCCAATATGCTTGCGTTAATCCCCTCCAGTTTAATCTTAGTTGTATTTCTTCTTTGATGTCTATCCTTGCTGTTATGCACTCAACATCTATAGCTAATTGATTGTATGGCTTCAGTAGCTCTTCCAACTCTGTTTGTGTAAATGCTTCCATAAACATAAGCTTCATTGTTGCTACTGTCTGCTGTTCTGAAAGTTTCTTTCTTTAATATCTTTCACTTCTCTAGTGACTTTGATCTCAACTAGGAACCACTCATCGTCAGTATCTATCCATTCAATCGTCCTTGCTGGGCTAATCTCTCCCCATTTTTCTATGTTTATTCTATTGATTGTCTGCTGCGTCTTGGAAGATAGTAGTAATCTTGTGGATGTTAACAGTTGTTCTTCTTCTAACATCTCTGCTTGGGATTTTGTGACCATTTCACAGACGTCTACCAGTTCCATTATGCCCCCTCGTTTCATCATTTCTGCACTTTGTATGATTTTTGTAAATTTGCACCATGGGCTGTCTTGTTCATAGCATTCCATTTTGTGGTCGAGGTTTTTCTGCACGTTTTTCTGTGTTAATGTTTTTCTAATCTCAGCTGTGCTTGACAGTTTCCATTCGATAATTTTCCTTGTTGTCAACCATGGTTGATATTCCAATTGTTTCATGCATGTCTCAGATGTTGCTCCCCACATGTACTTTTTTATTGGCTCATTGAATATGGTAATCTCATTGGGGCATATCCCTGTTTTGTTGGCAATGGTTATCACTGAGATTTTTCCCATCGGATTTTCATTCATTATCATTCTACTCAAAATCCTTTCCATCGTTTGTACTGGCTTTTCTGATCTGTTCAGTGACTCCAGCTTTCCAGTGTGACCTTTTAATAGTCAGTTTTTCATTTGTGTGTTTATCAGCACTATTGCTATCTCATACTTTTTGTTTTCACTAACTTATGCCAGGTGTGTTGCAAGATTGGGAGTTTCAATTCTGCCTCTTCAGTTGTGAAATTGCTAGTATCCATGCTGTTGTTCTAAAACATATCTCTGGTGCATTCTTTTCTTCAAACAATAACTGTTTAAAGTCTTTTTTGGTGTTGAGCTCATAAGCTTTGTTTACTTCTGATAATACCATTTCTAATGATTTGTGAAATTTTCATGATGGTGCTTCAATTTTTATTCCTGGCCAGCTTTCCTCTACTTTTTGTTGTAATTTCATGTTCCTTGATATCATTTGAATTTGTTGGAGGTGCTCCTGTCTCTGTGTTAGACTGCATTTTATGAATAGTGTGCTGGCCTTTTCTAATCCATCTGTGTCTGACGTTAATTCTATTGTTTTTTTGTCTATACAGATCAATCACAATGCATGGATCTACCATGATCCTGTAGATTTGTGCCCAGTAGTCTATCTGCAAATCAAATTATATTAGCTCTGGGATTGTTGTAGTTCTTGTTGTTCTCTCCCATGGGCATGCTTCTTCCAGGTGCTCAGGGATGTCTTCTTTTGTTGATATTGTGATTATTACTACTCTGACGTTCTGAAATCTCGCCATTCTTGTCATGTCATCTATTTTCTTCTCCAAATTTTTTGTATATTCTTTTTGTTTTAGTACGTGTATGATTGTGAGATTTTTTTTATCAATATTTATTTCTGGTATTTCAGCTATTTTGTCTTTATACGCCATTATCACTTGCATTGTGTCCAATGTAAACTCATCGTCAAATATGATGTGCACTGTACTCCGCATGTATGGTCTTTCTAATGTTTCATTCATCTCCTGAGGGTAGCTTATGATTACATTAAATTTTGGTCTATTGTTTGCATTGAGCACTATCAGTAAGTTCTTCCCTTTGGTTCTCGCAACTTTCCATATGTGTGCCTTTGTTTCTGGGGATAGCTTTGCAAATGCATTGTAACGCATTTTCTATGTTCCCATAAAATAGGGGTGTAGGGTTTCTCCATCAATTTTCAACATCCGCTTTTCTCTTTCTTTTGATCATACCATTCTTTCTGAGGTGGTTTCTGAGGAGGCATGTAGCTGAGTCATCCTTAATGGTAGTCTGTGGGTGCTCAGTTCACAGTCTGAAGCCTGTGAATCTGTGCTAATTGTTTCTACTGATTTGCCCTTGAATCACTCACAGCTACTCTTACCAGCACTTGACCAGGTGTGGTTCCAATTGGGATAACGTCAGCCTTGAATCACTTCTGTATCTCCACGGTTCTTCCACCACTGACACCTTCCCCTGCAACTCCTCATGTCTCACTGCCCTTGAGTTGGCGTCGTGGACTTTGGGAGGGAAAGTTGTGCTGTGCACCAGTTTTCTGCGTGCCCTTGAATCAGCAGTGCAGATCCCTGGTGGGAGAGGCTTCTTGTCCATTGGTCTCCCTGCCCTTCAATCGGCCTTGGGGACTACTAGGACGCCTTCTCACTCTACATTGTCTGTTCATTGGTTCTTCGTTCTCATCCCTTCTGCCCTTGAGTTGACATCCAGTTTGAGAATTTCTTCGAACTCTCCTTCTCCTGTTCATAGTTGAGAGCACCTCTGGTTGTTGTTTTCTGCACACTCTCTTCTTCATCAGGGGGTGCATCATTTTCCTCTAATTTCCTAAATGCAGTTAGTAAATTTATATCCCATATTTCAGGGTCATATAAAGGTTTGTCTCTTGCTGTCCTCTGGGGCAGCACTCTTTGGCTCAAATCATCATCTCTGATGACTGCTGTATATTCTATCTAAATCATACATATTTTATATAATTTCATTGCCATTAATTCGGCATATTTTGAATTAAGCATTCTCATCTATCTTCATCTCTTCAATGTCTGCTGTTGCCCTCTTGAGGTTTTGAAAATGTAATAGTCTATTATTGTCTAACATATATTCATTGTTTGGTAGTGTTTGTGTTATTGTGTGGGGGCTGGACCATACTGTTTTCAACTTCCAGACTTGGTTCATGTCTGTGAGTTTAATTGGTGTGAATGCATATACTTTATCTCCTACCTTGTGTGCATGGCCATAAAATTTTCTATTGTAATTGTGTTGCTGTCTCACTGCTGATTTTTTTATATTGTGACACATTGTTTCATGAATCCCTGTAATTTGATTTTTCATTTGTTGTATGTATGCATTGTCCAATTTTCCACTGTAGTTGGTATATTGCATTGAAAGCAGGGTTGCCACTTCTCTTCCAAACATTGCCTTGAACAGTGAGACTCAAGTTGTTGCATGCACCAAAGTGTTATAATAGTATTCAATCATTTCAATCACCTCTCTCCATCTACTTCCTCCTATCCTTGTTGTTGCTACTCTGATTAGCTTGATTAGTGTTTGATTGAACCGCTCCACTGTTCCATTGGCCTGCGGATGATACGTGGTTGTTCATTCACTTGTGATTTCAGGGAGCTTCACCATTTCCAGGAAAAGTCAACTTTCAAATTGGGGCCCCTTATCTGTTATGATTGTTTCCATTGGCCCTAGTCGCAGTATCCATTCTTTTAAAACTAATTCTGCTGTGGTTTCTGCCTTTGTATACCTCATTGGGACCATTCTTGCAAACTTAGTAAAGTTTTCCACCATCACTAGTAAATATTGGTAGCCTTCTGCATCCTTTGATAGCATCTCTAAGTCTATGTGGACTATTTCATTAGGTTGAGTCACAATGATTTTCTCTAGCAGCACTCTTTGTGTCAGAAAGTGTTGCTTATTATTGAGGAGGCATGTCATGCACTTATTAATGATGTCCTAGGTTACCTTCCTTACTGCTGTCATTACGAATCTTGCATTAAACGTTGTCTCCATCTGTGTAATTCCCAAATGACCTTTCTTGTGTATTTTCCATATTAGTTCTCTCTTAAAGTAATCAGGGATCACAATATGGTTATTGCCAGCCTCAATGTATAATAGTCTGTTCTTGTTGATTTTCCATTTATACCATTCATAATATCCTGCTGTTATTTTGGATAGTGTTGTCCAAGGTTCCTTGACCTTTTTTATAATTTTGCTGAGGATTATGTCATCTCTTTGTTTGTCTATTATTTCCTGTTCAGATATCTCTTCTCTCATTAGTATCAGCAGTACCACTTGACCTTTTTTATCGACATTTATCACTGGCAGTCCTTCATACTCAGTATGTGGCAGGAACTGAAATTGTTTCTTCTCTCCATCTGTCTTCACTGCGTCTCTCTGATATTCTGGCAATGATGTCCAGAAATCTGCGTTGTTGTGCAATGTGCCTTTCCTATGTTTGATCATGAATGTGAACTCATTTAGGTATTTGATCCACCACAATACTATTCCAGACTTATCCCCAGAGAACTTCTTTAACCAGGCCAATCCACTGTTGTCCATTCATACTCTAAATTCTCTGCCAATAAGGAAGTGTCAAAATTTCTTAATACTCTCAATCAGTGTGAGCATCTCTACCTTGGTAGAGCCGTAGTTTTCTTTGCTTGCCCTCAGTTTACGGCTGAAAACTGAATGGGTACCCCTTTCCCATTCTTAATCTGACCAAGCATTGCTCCAATTGCCACCTTGCTCATGTTGCAATCTAGTATGAATTTTTCATTGTAATCTGGTTTGTTGAGGGAAAGTAATTTCACCTGTTCTTCTTTGAGGTTGTCCAATTCCTCTTGCTCCTGCCAAGTCCATACAAATGGCACTGATTTCCTCATTAATTTGGTCATTTTCGCTGTCTTGCCAGCTATATTTGGAATAAAAGTTCCATAATAGTTGAAGAATCCCATAATTCTCTGTATGTCTTTTTTGTTTTTCAGTTTCTCTATCTTTTGGATCATTTCTCTCACGTTGTCCTTCATGCATATTCTGCCCTTTTCTATCATTCTTCTGAGGAACACTATTTTCTCTTTGAGAATGTCACACTTATTCCCATTAATGCGAAGTCCCACATTCTCTAGGATTGTAAATGTTCTTGCCAGTTTTTCTAAATGTTCTTGAACTGTGTCGCTTGTGACTATGATATCATCTATATATGCGTCGAATCCTTCCTCCATTCTGTGTGTCTTATTTTTTAATACCTTCGTTATATATCTTTGAAAGGTTGCTGGTGCATTGCAGAGTCTGAACGCCATATATATCCATTCGTATAGTCCATATGGGGTTATAAATGCTGTCTTTCGATATTGCTCTCTTCCATCTTTACTTGCCAGTAGGCCTTACATAAATCCAGTGTTGTGAAGTATTTGTGTTTACTGGCTTTGTAGAGCATGTCCTCTATTTGCAGTAATGGGTATGAGTCCTTTTTCCTTACTTCATTTAATTTGTGAAAGTCAATACATAGGCAGTACATGTTTCCCTGTTTTACAAACACGGTTGGTGCTGTGTATGGGCTCTCACTTGGCCAAATGATTTTGTTGTTGATCAATTCCTCCAGTATGTGATTGTAATTGTCTTTCAGCTGCTCAGGCACCCTTCTAACTGGTAGCTTGATCAGTTTGTCTGTTGTTGTGACAATTTTATGCTTTTTGCCTACTGCCTGTCCTATGCTTATTTCTCTGTAGTTGAATATATGTTTGTGTTTTTCTAACAGTGTCCTTAGTTGAGTAATCTCCCATTCTTCTAGATGTTGGTAGTCTTCATCATTTATTTCGGGTGTTCTGTATGTATCTTCTTCTTTTGCTTTTGTCCCAATGCCCTTGAGTCGGCTTTTGGGAGTACTCACGACTTTAATGGTGTTTGTCCACTCGCCCTTGAGTCAGCCATGTGGAGTACTATCTGCTTTCCTTTGCAAGTCCTTGAGTCAACCATGCAAATTACTCGCTCCATCATCATCTCTGATTGCCTTCCAAATGAGTCTGATGTTGGTTTTGATGTATTTACCGTATATTCTTATTTGAGATTTTTTCAAATTGACATTCTGATTTGTAGTGTTGAGAATTGGTATTCTTCCCTTTCCGTGTTTTATCATGCAGACACTGGACGGCATTGATACTTGTTTAGTGTTGATGCCTTTGTTGTTGTACAGTATTATGTCAGCTGTTATAGTGTCTTCTGTCTCGATTGTATGCATTGTCCATTGATGCGGCTGTAGGTGGATGTCTTCTTGCAGTTGAAATGTAATTGTTTTCTGCTTCTCTTGTTCTTCCTTGATTTCTATCTCTTCTTCTTTTACCTTTATGGTTCTGTTAGCATAATCAATAACACATCCATTTTTTGTCAAAAAGTCATTGCCTAATATAACTTCATATGGCAGAGAATTATTGTGTGTATCCACCACCACCAAGGGTTGTTCAAATGTTGTATTTGCGATCCTCATCTGTGCCGTTTTTATCATTTCTTTTGTATCGATATAATCCCCTGATGCATTGATTAATTTCTTATTGCAACTATTCAAATCCTCCCATTTGAATCCCAACTTCATGGCGCATTCATCAGTAATTATAGATGTAGCTGCTCTGGTGTCAATTGTTGCTTTCATCATTACTCCATTAATAGCTATTGTTATCGTATTCATCATGTCAAGGTTTGTCAGGATCATTATCGATGCACAGTTGTCATGAGTCGGCGCTCTGCTTAGTTTTCTGACTCCTCATCAGTTGGCAATGCTTCGTTGATTTCATCTTCTGTCTGCAATACATCCTCTTCATCATAATAAGCTTCCTCATCCCCAATTACGTTTATTTGTTTTGGGCACTCTGGTTTCTTATGTCCCTTCTGTCCGCAACCATAACAATTAACGTCCTTCTCTTTTACTTTCCTGGTTTTACCATCTTTTCCTTTCACCTTTATTACCTTATCTTGCTTTGCCTCTGTGTAAGCTTTGTTGGGAGTACGTGGTTTGAGATTGTTTCTCAAGGATGGTCCCTCTCTGTGCCATGTGGCTCTCTCATATATTCGGGCATTGTTTTCAATGGTTGCTTGTATGTCAACCACTTTCCTAATCATTCTCTCCAGCTTATCAATGACGTCACATTTGATTTCAAACTGCATTCTGATGCCTTCAGGCATCCCCTTGCAGATGTGCGAGAACAAATAGTATTTTGAGTACCTGCTTTCTCTCGAACTGAGCATTAACAGTTGTTTGACTTGTTGCATATAATTTTGAATGTCATCAGTTTTCTTCATTTTCATCACATTTAGTATAATTTGATATTGGTTTTTGAAGCTCTTATTCTTGTAATAGTTCATAAAATCTCCAATTAGTAGTTGATAATTTCTTTTTGTTTCTGCATCTAGAAGCAGGTAGTGCTGAGAAGCTGCCCCTGTTAGGTATAATGGGAGTCTCACTGCTGCTGCCTGTTGGCTTACTTTTCATTCCGCCATTGTTAGTTTGAACATTTGTAGCCATTTGGCAAATGTGGGATTGTAACCATCTACCCTTCTGTTGAATTTGGGTAGTGTCACTTTACAGGGTATTGTGTTGCTGGCAGTCAATTGCGGTAATATTGAGTCCTTGTATTTGGGTTTTCTGTGGTTTCTTATAGCATCTTCCTCATGCAGTTGAGTGGTCACTGCTTTTTTGATTTCATTTATGATTTTCTGTTTCTTGAAATCTGAGTCTTCATCTAATTCCTCATATGTCTCCTCTTTTTGGGTTGGTATCTGTGGTGCTTGCAATTTGCTTTCCTTCCTGGAATGAAATTCTATTTCATGGGTTTGCATGCTGCTCCTGTTTTCCTCTTCCGTTAGTTGTAGTAATCTCAATTTGTCTTTCAACTGTTCCAATTCTCCTGCCTGTAGGTCATTATCCTTGATTAATTGTCTGTTTGTTCTCTCCAGCTCTTGATTTTTTTCTTGCCATTGCTGGTTTTGCTCTAGAAACCTTTTATTGGACTCTGATAGTTGGTGGGTAAGGGTTTTAATTTCATTTTGGAATAGTTGGCTTTGTTCCTCTAGCTGCATTTCCATATTCACTTTGATCTCACTCAGTATCATTTCATTTTGTCATTCCATCTCTTTGACTTTCTCAGTCAATTGTTCTACTTGTTGTCTTAGGAGTTCTTCATTTTCTTGGCTCTTCCTTAACATAATCATTATATCCAATGGGTTTGTGTCTGGGGGTTTGTTTCTGGGGGTGAAATAAGGAACTGTAATTCTATGTCCATTGCTGAGTTCTCACCAAGATATGGTGATGATCATATTGTTCTGGGAGTTACTGCCTTGACTGCAGTTTTCTTTGCACTTCCTTTTTTTCCTTTTGTCATATTTTCTTCTGGTTCATAGTGGCTTTCCCATCTCTAGGTCGTGATTCCAGGATCCCAGTGAAGTGCTTTTGTTGGGTTTGGGGTATTTCTCTCTTTACTGATTGTTAGTTCATGTAACCATTTGCTGCTTTTGTACTTTCACTTATAGCTTTTGTTGTCATCTTGCAGGTAGTTTAACTGAATGTTTCTTCTTTTAGAATTGCTGTTCTTGGCTGTCACGGTCACCATGTAATATCCTCTACCAGGCATTATCACTGTTTATCTACTGTTACTATATAATGTTAGCTGTGTTATTGCAAGTAAGGATTTACTTGTTATTACTGCTTGACTGGTTTCTTCTGTTAACTTATGTAACCTAGAATTAACTGTTCACTGTTTAGGTGACAAAGCCATGTGGTAATCTCTGTAAAAATCTTCTGATGGGCATCTGCCTGAAGCAGATCTCCACATCCAGTTTCAACATTCCATCTAATGGTTGAGTGCCACTTCTCAGCTCAATCAAAATAGCTTATGTGTACCCTACATTAGCTTGGTGCTTACTCAAGACACAACACAATTTGACTTAAACTCTATTTTGTGAAAGTGTTTTGTCTATTTGCAACCTGACTTGTTACTAGTTGTTTGTTAAATTGTTACATGTAGCCATTACCAGAAATCTATTGGCTTTAAATATATTTAGTTCAAACAACTTCCTAACCTACATTTATAGTTTACTACATGTATGGTCAGTTTATCGGTTGATTATGGGTCATTAATTTGGATCTAAAATAGTATTAATATAATTCCTAGGTTTTGGTCATCCAACCATTTGTTGACAATTAATTATTTTAATACATGTAAAAATGAAATGCTAGTCGGCTAATTGAGAGAAAACTCCTATACCTAACCTATGTGCACTTTCTTGATCTGGCACAGAGACCCTTGAATCATTCCCTGTGATGTATCCAGACCACTACTAAACATGCTCAATTAGCTCGACATCATATTAAATAATCAAACCATTAATGTGAAAAGAAAATAAGAATTCTAAGTAAAATTCTTTATCAAACTTCTTACAGGGTTTTAATCTATTTATAGTATTTCCAAAAGAAGTACCTGTCGATTTAAATTTAAACTTTCTGCCAAGATGGCTTCTAAAATTAATGTAAGCATCATTTAGTCAAAAGTATTTTTATTGACAGACACAAATATCTCTTTTTTGACACATGTTGTTTTCTTAGTTGCATTTTACAAATTAATCTGAAATAATAGCAATTGATTTAATTACAATAATTTTAATCAACTTCTTTTTGATCTTAGTCTTCTCTTGCAACGTTTGCAGCTTATTTCTGATTTTATTTGGATGATGCTACATGAAGGTGCATTGTATTAATAATTTAGCAGTTAGATAAACAACATATAATTTAGATCTAATTCATATAAGGTTGCAATAATCATCAACCATTCTAAGTTAACATTGCAACTTCACAATTGAATAGTTCAGTGTTTAGTAGCAATTCATTAAATTCATTAATTATGATGTTCATTGATTTATCTTCAAAGGCACTGCCCATATCCATTAATTATTTTGCACCAGCATTGCAACTTAAGAGTTTAGCTATCTAATTTCATTATAGATCTGAACAAGTTTAATGAATTTAATGAACAACCAAACTCTACTAAAAGTTCATTGATACTGTATTCAATAAAACTTAGTTTTCCCAGTTTAACTTTGACTAAAAATTACTTACTCATTAATTATATAATTTCCCCTAATCAGATGATCAATGGAAATTTAAATGTCTGTTCTTGCTCATTTCATCAAAAGGCTAAGCAAATTACCTATTTTTTGCTGTATTCTCTTTTATTACCTGTTTAACATTACTTGATTATAATAACTTATTTACAAATCAAAATTACTCTAAATAAAATTCTTAGGTGGCTTTAAATTTGCACCTTTTTAACCTTGTGAGGCTAACAAGGAATGTCCTTAAGCTTGCATTCTGTTACAATAGGCACCAAATATTACATTGAATTAACAATTCCTCAAACCAAATTGAATTAAATTTTTAACTAAACCTCAGTATTTTTGATACCTGTAGAATGCAAAGTTTTGTGTAATTACCATATTGGTTTCATATTTTTCTATATAGATATGCAGGGTTTTCAAATACTTGGAATGTTAAGTACTCCAACCCTATAAGCTTTCAAAATTTGATCAGAAAGGTTTGAAGAGAAATCCTCAAAACTCAAACTCAATTGAAAATCCCCTCAAAAATCCCCTAAAAATTGAATTATTACAAATGTCAATCTCTTTATCAGCTGGAATTATTGTAAAATAAAAACTCGGAATTTTCTTTAAAAATAATACTCAAAGTCAAGCTGAAAACGTAAAAACTCAGACCAAATATCTCAAATGCTAGAATTCTGCTTAGACATTCCATGGCCATTTGGAAGATTCAAAAGCAATTTTCATATTGAAAGTGGTTGCTTAAGCAGTTCGATGTAAATTCTGGTCAATGAAAATTCCGGTTAATGTAAATGCCATATTCTTAGTAAATTCTGCTCAATGAAATCTCTATATGCCGAAATTTTACGAACCTTTTATAGCCACCCAAAGTAGAGACCAAATGTTTGATATTGATTTAAAGGGACAACTTTTCGGAATCTAAAATTATTACCAATATTTAGAATTGCAAAATCATTAACAGCAAATGCCTGATGTTACTCTATGTTATCAATAGCAATAATTCTGCCATCGAAATTTTTTGCTGCTTGGCAAATATTTTGTTATCAATTTAATATGAACGATAACATTTAGTACTGCTAGTCTTATAAGATTTTTGTTTCAATTTATTAGTTATTTTGAAGAAATCTATATATATCATTGTGTTATATTCCATTATGCTGACTTTTGCATTACTTATTTATATATTTTTCTACGAGTTAACCCTTTCCTTCCAAACATCTTGCATGCACAAGATTTTTCTTATGTTTTTCTTAGTTGTGATAACACGATCCCTATGGAAACAATTCTGTAATAAGTACCTTTGAATAAATACTTTGTGAAACTGTAAATAGCATACAAGGTTTGAAAGCAAACACTTGATTCTTGTAAGACTCCATTGCTCATATTTTTAGAGTGATCTTTCATAACTAATCTCTCGAAGGTGCACCTGACAATGGTAGTAATCGTCAGGGTCCATCCTTCAGCATTGAAGGTTGCTTAATATTAAGAATCAGTTTGAAAACGAACCAATAGAACTCTGCCAGATAAAGTAATAGAAGTTCATTTTTATTCAGACCGTTATAGTGACTTTCTGTATAAATTTTATCAGTAATTACCACAATGTTTATCCTAATAGTAATAGTAGTAGTATCTTGCCAAGATGCGAATTAACTTTTTTGGTTAATTTTTGCAAATATGGCGATTTTGCCTCGTTCTGAATTAATTTATTCATTTGAGTTATGAAAAGATGATTTTATTCGTTATGTTGCAATACTCAAAAGACATTGGATTACCTCGAACAGTATCGTAAACAGTTCTGCTACTGCAATCAATGCCGATTCCATGTGATATACTACATAGCTAAGTAGTTGGAAAGCCATCTTGTGCTTTTCACAATGGTATCTTAAGGTAACTCTTTGAGTTTCTCTTCTAAAATATTTGTTTCTGCAGATAACTTCCAAATAGTCAGTAACCACCGTTGAAACGAATGTTATAAAACTGGTCACCCTATTGGATTATATCCATAAATTAATTCATCCGATGTAGATGTAGACTATTTTGTCAATAATAGGAGATGAAGTGACCACCTTTAGCATTCGTAAGACACTACTCTATTTCACTTCCAAGATTTTGATGACTTCTTCATCCAGTTTCGAATCTGGTGGAAAATAAGCACAATAAATATCTTTAAATAGTTACATAATGCCAAAGTATGTTAAATTGACACCATTGTCACCTCAGCAATCAGGCAATCTAAATCTTCTCTGATATCCGCACCAATACCCCTACAAGTTAATTTACAATAGCTAGAAGTATTCCTATTTGTTCTTATGAGATGTGATAATCTGGTATTATAAACATTTGATCTCTGAAGTCCTCATTCAACTATGCTTTGCCCTACGGAATATCTTTATTCCGTTGGAATTTCAATGACAAGCAATTGACGAAATAATATTAGGTTTTGACTGAAATTCTATTTGATGAGTCATTAAGGCCAAGAATAATTGGTTGGTTGCAGTTCTGGGTCATTAAATTGGATCTTTGCCTCAGCAATTGGCGCCCCTGTGTAATTTCTTCATTAGTCAAATCTTTGTTTGTTAAGATACGATTAATTGCTGTCAATCCTTTCAGAAGCCAAAATTTAGCAAATGTTCTCAATAGAACGAAGGATTCGAAAATGTAAGAGACACTTTTTGCTTGATGTCATTGGGTATGTTTTCGATCCTTTCATTAATGTTTATCATCAATGGTCAAAATTTCACTGATGCCAATTGGTGAATCTTCTTCAAATTCCCAGGACACCATTTCTGTGACTTCATTAACGATTTCAACAATATCAGTTCTGCTTCTCTTCTTTGGTGATAAATTTTGAAGAATTGATTGGTCGCTCATGAATATAATGTCTTACGTTTGAAATACCAAGGTTTAAGAACAATTCTTTTGGTACTGCTGAGCATTCTTGTTGTATCTACAGATGACAACCAAGTTGCTACCCTTGTAATCAGAAAGTTGAAGAAATAAACAGTCGTTTCGTGTTTGATGATTTATGATTGAAGGAAACCCATGAAAATGTGTAATTATATTATCCTTTCATAACAGGAACAATGAGCTTGTGGTTTTAACACGGACAAACATATCCACCGTTTTGTGAGTAAAAGCAACAGGCAGTGTACAGACATGAGCGTTAGACTAGATTCTCAACATATTAAGGTGTATAACAGCATTTAAGATCTATTAGAAACTATATACCAATACTAATTATATTTGCTTGATATACAGGGTGCGGAGAAAGTTCCCGACCCATTTTTATTTTTTACATTAAAGATATTATTTATTTATTAAATTTATCGATTTATATCTCATTCTCTTCCTATAATCATATACTTTAATGTTACAGGTCTAAAATTTGATAAATTAGCAGTGTCTTTTGTAAAAATGAGTCAACGTGAGGCTATTATTCACTTACACTGCGCGGGAAAGACAAATCCAGAGATTGTTAAGGAGTTAAAAGCACCAAAATCGACTGTTAGAGATGCTGTTAAACGTTACCAAGAACTGGGGACAACAGGTGATCGAGCCAGGTGTGGACGACCTCGCACTGCACGCACTCCAACCAAAATCAAATGCATTAGGGAGCGGATAAGGAGGGACCCCAAGCGGAGCATGAGAAAGATGGCTAAGAGTTTGGATATCGACGAAAAAACTGTGAGAACCATCGTCAAAGAAGACCTCAAGTTGTCCCCTTACAAAATGACCAACAGGCAACAGCTCACGGACTTGCAGAAACAGAAGAGGCTGGATAGATCAAAGATTCTTTTGAATGCAATGAAAGATGGCATGCAGGCTGGTGAGATCGTCTTTTCGGATGAGAAAATTTTCACAGTGGAGGCCAAATTCAACTCCCAGAACGACAGAATTTTGGCAAAAAGTGCTGACAGTATCCCTCCATCCATAAAGACTGTTTACCGTCTCCAAAAGCCTGCCTCTGTGATGGTTTGGGCTGCCATCTCTGAGAGTTGGAAATCTCCTCTGATTTTCGTCAAAGAGGGCGCTAAAATTAACGCAAAATCGTATATCGAGGATATTTTGACTCCAGTACAAGTCGAGATGAAGAAGCACTTCAAAGATAGGCGTTTTACCTTTCAACAGGACGGTGCGCCATCGCACACAGCGAATAAAACTCAGGATTGGTGTGAGCGTCACTTTCCTGCGTTTTGGAGGAAGGAATTGTGGCCTCCTTCATCGCCTGACCTGAATCCTCTGGACTTTTGTGTGTGGTCCATCTTGGAGAAGGAAGCGTGCGCTACAGCTCATGATAGTACGGAATCACTGAAGAAGTCCCTCGCGCGACAATGGGCCAAAATTCCACAAGAAACGTTCCGTGCCGCAGTAAAGAGCTTTAGAGGTAGACTCGAGAGAGTAATCGTCGCCAAAGGTGGTCATATTGAAAAATAATTGGTAGAACTGTTAAATGGATTTATTGAGATAATTTGTAATAAATTTTGTTTTATTTCCCCCATCACAACTCATTAAATTAACATTTTTAAATGATCGGGTACTTTCTCCGCACCCTGTATATATATATATGATATTGATTACACTATTTCCACTTTTTCAATATTTTAGATTTGCAAATATTTAATTACAACAGCCGATATATTAATTTTTGCAGCTATGTTTTCATGCATTTCAAAAATTAGAAATAGAGTTGTTTGAAAGCCTGTAACCTACCAGGCGCGTTTTGATTTTTAAGGAAATGCATTTATATGTAGAATTGTTATATAAATTATTTTATGTAAATGCTTGTGCAAGAGACTGTTTTTTCTTGGACATACTATGTAACAGCAGTCACCTGCTGATATAGAAAGTCTTTTTTAAATAAAATTAATAAGCATTTGAAAACTACCACGGTACTAAAATAGTAAGCGATTATATTATATTAATACTATTTTAATAGATTGTAAATACGCATTTTTTTACAATATCAATGTCATGGAAGCAATAAAACTAGAGATTTATTTTATTTTAATACTTAATTGTTGTAGAGTTTATTCTTAGCTTGTAGTGTTTCAAGTATGCGGACATTCATTGACGTTGTTGAGAATTCAAATTTTGCTGTTCTCAACACAATGACTAGACAGGAATGCAATCGATTTGGAAATAATCCCCATACGCCCGTGCAATACGCTGCAATGACAGGAAATTATGAAGCGCTCCGCGTTTTATTGCGTAGAGGGTATTTTATTACTTGTATGATTTATTGTCTGAATACATTTCAATCTTCTACGAAATACATAATCAAATATTGGATTTTTGCATTTTTAGATATTAGATTTTTATGCATATATATATATATATATATAT
>CABFPE010000122.1:1569430-1579950 GCA_900660155.1 Hofstenia miamia | reverse complement strand
GCTGAACAGCGTCTTCAATTGTAAACCATTGTTTTTTCAGGAGTTTACTAGCAGGGCATGCTTTTGAAAAAGTGTGTAATGATAGTAGCCGTGGGAGTTTACATTTTTTAAGCGTTGTAAAACATTGTCGTCCTCCCTCATCTTGGGGATGGGGAAGACAATTACATTGTTATTTACTGTAGGACGGCTTCATTTGTGAACTGACTTGCGGTTTTCTTTTACCGGGGCAGGGTGGTACGATCATCTCCTGATTAGTGGGTTATAACCATGTGAGGGTGGTGGAGTTGTACATAGATCATCAAACAGGCTACTCAGCGAACCAGATGCTAGCGTTTCAACAGACATTGCCAAAAGTGAGAGATGAAAATGTGTAGAAGAAGAATAATGATTTTATCCGAAGAAATGAAGTGAATATATAGATTGACCAGCCAATGGAAATACATTTGAATTTATGAAAAATAATTATTGGTTGAAAAACCGTGATATGATAAACATGTTACAACGAATTTTGACAAATGCAATTTTGAAAGTTTCCCAGGTTACAATGTACATCTTTTGAAAATATGGAAAATTAGTTTGTAATATTATGTGTACGTATCCCAAAAGGGGTTGTTATAATAAGGTATATATTAACATGGGGTAATGCAAACAAATGTGATATTTAACAAAGTGAAATTAGTCATGCCAAAAAGTGGCCCCAACATGAAAATCAATTAAAAGCATTACTAATTGAAATCCATTAGTATACATACTTAAAAATATCTGACGTCACTAAAAACCCATTAGCGGGAGTGTCAAAACATTTGTCAAGTAGAATGACTCATTAATTAACATTTGCAAACACCCCCTTGATATCGCAGAGCTCAAGGTCATTTTTTGAGATCAAGCCTGCCTTATATACACTACTCACAATATATAATATACAGTATAATATTTCTCATCTTATAAACTACATATGTGATTTTATGTGCATCATGTTGTTATCCAAATATGATATTGAAGAAAAGCTGAGAGGTGAAGCCAGGCCTATAGTGAGACTTATCCCAGTAAACATTTACCATTGTTAAATGTTGACATTCAGTTGACACATCATTGGTGATACAATGGTTAAATAGCCAACAGCAATGCAACACTGGTGGCATTATTGTCTCAATAAACAATAAAACGTATAGAAGACGTCTTAAAATGGTTGAGACCCCGTTTAGAAATTGAATCTATGTCAGGTATAGAAGACGTCTTCAAAACGTTTAGCAGACGTCAATAAGATGTTTAGAAAACATTTAGTAGACCATGTTTATAGAAACATTAAGAATTCATAACTATATATCATTGCTAAACTACTTTATAAATGTTCAATATTCCGCATTAGGCAGTAAAGAAATTGGTGCATACAGGTAATGACCAGGCACAAGAACAATCAATGACAAACATAAACATGTTATTAATATTTCAATACAACAGTAACAATTATAATTTCACAATTTTAAAGTATTCATACATTATTCAAAATTTCCCATTTTATGTGTGTAATAAATATAAATTGAATATTTTTAGTCTAAATGAATTACAAAACAATTTTTCGAAGCATTGCTAAAAAATGTACTGTCACTAAATTTTGCATAAATTATTCTTATAATAACGTGAACATTCAAATATTAAATATCTAAAGCTCAGATTGCACTGGTTCAACTTTGTGGAATTCTTCAAGTGAACCTAGTTTACATTATTTATGATGTTGACATCATTTGATGAATATGATATGGAAAGCTCCTGCTTACAAGGTTAATTTGTGGTTATTTATAAAGCTATATAAAAAATAAAAATCTAACATAATTCATTTACTTACCACAGAATTGGCCTCTTACAAAGTGACATTAATCTTATTTTTGCAGCCTTGGCAGTGTGGCACCTTATATAATACTTAGTGCAATAGTAATCTGTCACTATGAGTAGTTGAGGGAATGTGCAGGGAATTCTCACAAAATGACGTCATCACTGATTCACAGATATTGACAGGGGTTTGCAATGCCATATGGCAGTGATGTAATTACTGACTCATTTTTAATGTTTGTGATATTTACAAGGCGCAATTTTGCAATGATTCATAAATATGTGTCTGCTATAGTGACTAATTTATATGGTACCTGGCTATATCACAGTGTTTTGTAATAAGACATTGCTGAATAATAATTTTCTTTTCCATAAAAAATTTGATATGTTGCTAATGATTAATCACCAACATTTAATTCATTTTTAATGAAATCTAAACATTACATACAAAAGGATACATGGTTTTCCAATTTCCACTGCTTTGTTGACTTTGCATGTTTTTCACTTTTATTTGTTTTATAACTTTTGCATGGCTGTATACATTACGTGGGGTTTCTGCTTTTGTAACTTTAATGTGTGAATATGATGACAAATTCATTATTCATAGGTGATGACGATTTGTTCCATTAATAGATATCTCCAATTGTTAAATTCACTATTCTAAATGTATAAATGTTTGTAAATAGTGTATTATTCACATGCAAAAAATACAGACACATAGTATTTAAAAGTAATATTTTACATTGTGAAAACAATGTCTATAAAATTGCTTTGTTAGTTAAAAATAAGAAATTAAACAAAATGATGACACATAAATAATTCCTTTCAGTCAATTGCTAGTTAAGGACAAATAGATATAAAACACACATGATTAAAAACAAAGTACTCAATAAACCACAGTTACATTTTTGGATCATTCCTCCATAAACAGAATTTTTCCCATTTCCCCCTCCATCTGTTTACATAAAGAAAGTAACTGTAATGAGAATGTTGAACCTGCTTTTTCATTGCTAACAACTTGATATCATGTTCAGTCTTTGAGAGCTCACCTCATGTCAGTCTTAGCATTCAGCTTGTTATGATTCTTGGTCTTGATTGAAATTAAGACTGAAAAGCCTTTAATGCTGCACTGCTGACGTTTGAATACATTGTATACATTTTAGCCCAAAAGACAGCAATATTAAGATTGAAAATAATCTTTTTTGCCAGTTGAATCATTTGGTAGATCCAAAAATTTACATTACACATTCTGTTGTACACTCATGACATCGAGATTGAATGGATTTCTAGCTAATTTTGTAATATTATCCTCAAATTCGTCTGTAAAGTTTCATAATGATCTTGTTGTTAAAAACCTTGGATAAACATGTGAAAAATACTTCATTAGAGACACTTTAGCCATAAAGGCTCGAATCCAATCACTGTGTATTAGAATGTTTATCTCATAGCCTTGTAACTTGAGATTTAATTCCATAATGCCAAATAAGCCAAGTTAATATGGAATGTGGGTTCTTGTAGAGCTGTTAAAAATATTTATTTATTCTGCTGGTGCTTAACTTCATTGAAAAGGTTAAAGAATCTTCCAAGCCCTTTGAAAGCCAATGCACTTTAGTGTAAAATAGCAAATTGTCATGTTCTGAAACTACTTCAACACAAAACTGCCTGATGATATGAGTATTTGATGCTGAGCTCTTAATAAAATTCACAGTTTTGATAACACTATTTAGCACATCAATTAATTGCCAATGCCTTTCAGTGAAGCAGAGTTATGTTCCTTAACAAGCTTTTTAAACCTGATGGCAACCAAGCATTGGAGGAGCCACCTTATCCCATTTTATTCCCATTGAATTATAAAAACATCCACTTTCTTGAAGACGTCTTTTGCTGTTGTTGTAGTTGTCAGGGTTTTGCAGAATAGAAATTCTTCTTCCCCAATGCCATTATGTATATAACAAATATTCACCAGAAGTTGATTTTGCAATCCATAAAGCAACTGCATCAGAAGCACTAACTATTGCAGAAGATGAGATTTTGATTAATCCACAATTTTCTAATTTGCTCTTTTTGAGATTTTCAGTCTTTGTGATGAAAAAACTGATAGGGATTCATTGATCTGTTTGATAAGATATATGGACACATTTTTTTAAATATAAATAAAGCTATAATCAATATAACTCTCCAGATATGTTCTTTTTTAGACATACTTTTCTGAACTAAAAAATAAAATTCAAGGAAAAATAAAAGAAATGCAATTAATTAAGTTTATTATTTAATTCATGTTACTTTATATATAAGACAAGAGCTGAATTGAACAATTATAATTAATAATTTAATCAGTGTCACACAAAGGCATTTTTGCAGATGAAAGAACATGCTGTATTGAAAACAATAAGATAAATTTAATTTTATCAATATAAAGTTAGATTTGTTAGAAGTACAGTACATACATGCATCTCTGATTGTATACATTAATGTACATTTATGTACATGTAAATACATGTATATTTGAGGTTGTGTGTATGAAAATATTGAATCATTGAAGGATAGATTAGGGATAAGTGAGTAATAAATCCTGAACATGGAACATACTGTTTATTTCAGCTTAAGGACTACAAATTTATAAACACTGTATTCAATTTCTATTAAATAATAATTTCTACAAATATTTTATTTTTCAAAAGTAATTTTTCTTTTTTCATTTCCCAATTTCCCCCTTGAGTTATCGCAATTTCTCCCAGGGGGAAATTCCCCCAACCCAGTTAAGAACTGCTGCAAAAACATGTATGATGGTTGTACATGCATTTGTTTAAAGCTCAAACATGTATGATGGAAAGAGAAACATTACAACAATGTATATAAATGGTGAAAATAAAATACAAACAATTATATTTCAACATACCTTGTTAATTATAGATGCATTAATTTTGCCAGTTCAAAACACACTGCCTTCAATCTTTGAGTCACCAATATTTTCTGTTCTTTACATTTTGGAAAACATCACTCAATGTCAACTATCATTTTATTAATTCCCCAATGTCAAAAGCATTACTCTCTCTCCAGTGTACAATGAGATGAGTCACAATTTTAAGCAAGGAAACAGCTCTTTAATTCCATCTGCTAACCTTATTATGACAGGAAGACATTTAAATTGTGGTATTGCATTGATCACCCATTTTTTTCAAAATGTTTCTAGAATATTTTTGTTTAATTCAGTGTGTGATAGAGCACAGATTACAATTTTAGGAACTCAGATGGGAATTATGCGTGAATTATTGGCTGCATATAAAAAGGCTGTTTGCAAACCACATGGATATTTGCTTATAAATTTTGCTCAGGACATACCAAATGAATTATGTCTTTCAACAAACCTTGAAAGTAGACAAATTTTCTATGGAGCTGATGTAGCATCATTCAAATAAACCTAAGCTGCTAAAGTTGATTATAAGAAATTAGAAGAACTAAGATCAAATATGAATATGATTAAAGATA
Source organism: Hofstenia miamia (assembly GCA_900660155.1). NCBI lineage: Eukaryota > Metazoa > Xenacoelomorpha > Acoela > Hofsteniidae > Hofstenia > Hofstenia miamia. Next base: position 1,574,631 of record CABFPE010000122.1, on the reverse strand, counting down.
TATTATAAAAAGTTAGAATAACCTTAGATTAATTTCTACAATGCAACCAAGTAATATCAGTGTAATTGATTATGGAATAGTATTTGTCAATACTAATAATTTTGACTAAACAAAGGGCATGAAATTGCTTCCATTATTTTTAGCCACCATCTTGGCAGATGAGAGATTCAAAATTTCAAATCAACAGGTACTTTTTCAAGCTACTATAAATACATTCAGATTCATGTAAACCATTGATAAAGAAATTTCTTCGAAATTCTTATATTGTTTTTTTTACTATGGTTTGATTATTTAATATGATGTCAAGCTAAACTAGTTGTTTTTAGTAGTGGTCTGGATCCATCATGGGAATGATTCAAGGGTCTTTGTGCCAGACCATGAAAGTGCACTTAGGTTAGGAATAGGAGTTTTTTATTCTCATTTAGTTGACTACCAATCATTCACCTACATGTATTAAACTTAACAAGCTCAAAATATGGTCAGTAAGCTGAAACCTAGGGATTTATATATTATTTTAAATCCAAATTAATGATGATAATGTGACTAATAATGTGACCCAGCATGTAGTATTTATTAAATGTAGGTTAGGAAGCTGCTGTATACTAAACTAGTTATTAAAGCCAATATATTTTGGTAATGGCTACATGTGATATTAATTATGCAGCTAGTGACAAGTCAGGTTGCATGAACATGAAAAACTTTTACAAATAGAGATTAAGTCTAGTTTTGTCTTGCCTGAGTATGCACTGAGCTAGGATAAGGTACACATAAGTTATATTGATGAGCTGAGAAGGGAAACTCAACCAAGTGGATCATTGGAGAGCAGGTGAAACTGGATGTGGAGATCAGCTTCAGGCAGATGCCCACTATTGATTGTTATAAAGTAACAAAGGAGAAACAGTGACGATGTTTCACTGATTCAAGAACACATCATCTGCAAATTCTTGATGGGATGCTTGAAAAAGTCTAAGATATAGCTCCTAGGGGATGATCAAATTTTAAATTTAGTATGGGGGATTGTTTTTAATATTCAGCAAAGAATTTCTAAAATATCATCAGTGTGCAGAAGCCACACTATTAAAACATTCAAAGTTGAAAAAATATCAAATTCTAAGAACATCAAATGGACTTGCATTTTTCAATTGTATTTTCACATTATGATGAACTATATATATAATATCAAAATGCATTAAAATCTCAAATCATAAAATACAATGTCTGCAATTGAAATGGTGCTTATTTCTCTGGAAAATTACAATAGATTAATAGATTACTTTGATAGTATACAGCTAAAATACAACTAAGTGAGTAATTATCATTCTACACAAATACAAGTGCTCTCCTCCATACTAATACCATTTAAACAAGTGCTGGCTCATTATCATTTACTGAATTCAAAACCATTTTCCAGTATCACTTTGAGTATCCAATTGGTTGAGTTCCACTTCTCAGCTCATTGATTTAACTTATGTGTACCCTATCCTAGCTCAGTGTATGCTCAAGACAAGACACAACTAGACTTAGTCTCTGTTTGTGAAAGTGTTTCATGTACTTGCAACCTGACTTGTTACTAGCTGCATAGTTAATATTATGTATAGCCATTACTGAAATATATTGGCTTTAATAAACTAATAAAATAGCAGCTTCCTATTGTACATTTAATAACTGTTACATGCTCAGGTCACATTATCAGTTGCATTACCATCATTAATTTGGATCTAAAATAATATATATACAAATCCCTAGGTCTTGGCTCACTAGCCATATTTCATGTTTGTTAATTATAATACATCTAGGATAATGATCAGTAGCCAGCTAAATGAGAGTAAAAACCCCTAGTTCTAACCTAAGTGCACTTTTGTGGCTTGGCACAAAGACCCTTGAATCATTGCTGTGATGGATCCAAGCCACTACTAAACACAACTTGTTTAGCTTGAAATTGTATTAAATAATCAAACCATAATAAGAAATTTCTTTATCAATTGTTACAATTAATTTGAGTCTATATATAGTAACTTGAAAAAGTACCTGTTGATTTCAAATTTTGAATCATTCATCTGCCAATATGGAGGTTAAAAACAATGGAAGTGAATTCGCCCCTTCATTTGGTCAAAATTAATAGTATTGACAAATACTAATTCATAATCAATTGCACTGATATTACTTGGTTGCAACATACAAACTAATTTAAGATGATAATAATTTTTTACAATTCATTTTTAATCACATTCAAATTTGATCTTAGTTCTTCTCAGCTTGCTTTATTTTTAGCACAGCTCACTCTGTGAACCAAGGTGCCTGCTTTCCTTATTATTGATTCTGCTTGCTGATCATCCCATTTTGTCTTTTCAAATTCTGGCTATTTTGTCATTTTCAGTACTGCTTCTCTTTCTGTTGTTACTGTATTTGCATATTTTAGAAACTTTGCTTTTCTAATGTTCTCTGCTATCTGTGTTATTTCTCTCAGCTTGTTTATCTTCCTTGAAAATATCTCGTAGTATTTTTGTTAGAGCTGTATTCCTTTTAATATAATCATCAATGTCATTTGGGCATCAGCTTGACTTGCATAGGTTAGCTCTTCTCTTATTGCTGTCTCTGGGTAGAAGAATGTGAACACTTTCCTTAAACTCCTCATGTTCACCACATCTTTATAGAAGAAGCTGATATTATCTACCACTTCTTGTTCACTGATCTCACTCAGGTCATTTTTATTTATCCTCATCATTGTGACTATATGTACCCTTTTGGTAACATCATAATAGCAATATTTCTTTTCCCAGATATCCATCCATACTATGTCATTCACTCCTGAATATAGCATTATTGCATTTGGTAAGAGGTTTTCAATCTTGTTTCATAGATCTTTTAATTGTACACTTATTGGTTTCCCTTGTGTGTATAGCTGATAAGGGGTTATCATCCCTTTGATATACACTCTCTCACAATTGTTGTTTCTTAGCATAATCTCCTTTGACTTTTTATATTCTTCTTTCTCCACAATTGTTCTTGCCTTCTCCTTTGTGTTAACATGTGATTTATATTTGTGCATGAAGGCTTTTTTGACTTTTGCTTCTTTCAGCAACCTCCATATTGGCAATATCATTGATATAGAGATTTTTTCTGGTGGCATTCATATCAGGATTTTTGTTTCTATCTGTTGCTCTATCTCTCTATATGACCCTGTTGTTGTTGGTGCTGTTACTAGCCCTATTATTACAGGATAGTTCATTTTTCCACCTGTGATTGTCTGCTTAGTTTTAGTCATATCTTTTCTTTTATATCTATTTTTGATGTAATACACTTGATGTTGATGGCTATTTGGTTATATGGCTTCAGTAGCTCCTCTAATTCTGTCCTCATAAATGCTTCTATAAACATTAGCTTCATCATTGCTACTGTTTGTTGTTCTTTTATTTTCTGATAGCTCCTTTCCTGTATTTCCTTAGTTTACTTTGTTACCTTGATTTCTACTAGGAAATGTTCATCATCTGTAGTTATCCATTATATTGTTTTTGCCAGACCTAATTCTCCCCACTTATTCTATCAATTATTTGTTTTGTCTTCAGAGATAGCAATAGTTGAGGATGTTAGTAGCTCTTCCTTGTCCATTATTTCTCTTTTTCGATTTTGTAACCATCTCACAGACTTCTACATGTTCTGTTATCCCACCTTTTCTCATCATTTCTTCACTTTTAATAATTTTAATGAATGTGCAATGTGGACTATCTTTCATATCTTTCCATTGCTTCTTGTAGAACTTGTTGCACATTTTTCTGTTCTATTGCATTTCTAATGTCTTCTGTGCTAGCCAATTTCCTCTTAGCTATTTTCTTGGTTGTTTTCCATGGTTGATTTTCAAGTTGTCTTAGTCATGTTTCAGATGTTGCTCCCCACATATATTTTTTCATTGGTTCCTTGAATTTTGATATTTCACTAGGCATATTCCTGTTTTGTACACAATGTCTACTATTAACATTTGGGACTTTTGTTTGTTATTATGTGACTGATGGTTTTCTCTACTGTCTGCATCAGTTTCTGTGTTTTGTCTGGTGATTCCAGTTTCTCAATGTGTCCTTTGAGAAGCCAGTTCTTTGCTTGTGTGTTAATCAGAGATAATGCTATCTCAAACTTTGTCCCTTTCATTATTTTGTGTCTTCATTCCAATAGATTGGTAGTCTCACTTCCTTGACTTCCATTGTGAATATTGCCAACAGCCATCCTGTTGTTCTATGCCTAATTTCTGGTGCATTCTTTGCCTCAAATATTAGGTGTCTGAAATCTTTCCATGTATTTAGTTCATATGCTCTGTTCACTTTGGCTATTCCTACCTCTACTGTTTTATGGAATTTTCTTGATGGTGGTTCTATTTTTATCATTGGCAACTTTTCTTCCATCCTTTTCTTCAATTTCATATTCTCCCAGATCTCTTGGATTTGTTGCAAGTGTTCTTGTCTCTGCATCAGACTGCACTTAATGCAGGTTGAATCTAATTAATTCTGAAATTGTTGTGTCTGTTGATGTTTTTTCCCAGGGGAAAACATTCTCCATTTGCATGCAATAGCAGGTGTTTAGAGATGTCTTCTATTGTTGATTTTGTTATGATTACAACTTGGACTTTTTGCACCTTCAACATCCTTAGCATTTGGTCTATTTGTTTCTCAAGATTTTTATTATACTCTTTCTCTTTTAACACGTATAGAATTGTTAAATTATCTTTGTCCATGTTTATCTCCGGGATTGCTGCTATCTGATTTTTGTATGTCATAATGCTCTGTGTTTTTTTCAAGGATGAATTCTTCATCTAATATTATGTGCACTGTGCTTTGCATATATGGCCTTTCCAATGTTTCACTCATATCTCTCAGATAGCTGATTATTATGTTCACTCACGGTCCCATGTAGAATCATGCCAACTCGCCGTGATGGCCGTACTTAGAGAAAACTGTTACTTTTCTTAGGTTAAACATAACGCGAGGTTGACAATTTTCCAATTTCTCTCCTCTGCTATAAATGCGTGGTTCATTAACATATTTAATATACCAAAGCCTTTGTAGCTACTTAGTTAACCAAACTTATTTAGATCAAGCAGAGAGATTAGAGAACAGGATCAACGCTCAAATAGAAGCGGCGCACTCTCAGGAACACACTCGCCAGCTGCATCTTACCAATGTGGCTGCCAACGTAGTAAAGAGAACAATAAC
>CABFPE010000122.1:1535119-1568060 GCA_900660155.1 Hofstenia miamia | reverse complement strand
GGACGTAATATTATTCTTTTGTGTTAATATTAAATTCTCTGTGTTGTAATAATAATACACTCTTAATTATTTAATATGCCAAAAGAGAGTGTCTATAAGATTTTGATTATTAATTGCATAGCATAATTGTCCCCATTTAATTTTGCGAATGCATAACACTTACACCAATGCTTAGATATAATTTATTGATGGCAATGTGTGATTATTGACACATATCAGATGANATCGCAGAGCTCAAGGTCATTTTGTGAGATCAAACCTGCCTTATATACACTACTATTGTGTGTGCAAATAATCTAATTACAGCATATGATCACAATAAAATCTATTTTTTACTAACAAGGAATTGAACGGATCAATTTAAATGCAGGAGAACTATAGTTGACTCATTCAACCAGTTCAACATATTTGCCCGCATAGCCAAATATGGGTGGACCACCAGTGGCAGATACAGTGGGCCACCAGGTAGGGCTTGGCCACCCTTGCACCAGTAGACCACAAGTGGCTAACTGGTGGTCCACTGTTGACTAATTGGTGGGCCACTGGTGGCAAAAATATGATTTAAGCATTACAGCTATGTCTCAAATGTAGCAAAAGCAAACTTTTATATTGATATAGTTTAAACATTGCAGTTTAAACTAACACAAACCCAACAAAGGGTTGAAGGAAATGCTAGCAAGCTCACCATTAAGATTGAATTTAGATTAAGAATGGAATAACAACAAGCCCGCAAAAATGCCCAATTTATATTTAATTTTCAATTTCCGAAGAAATTGCAATTTTTAAACATTATTTTTTTCCAATAATTAAAAATATATTTTGCCCAATTTTAAGTACTCATGTAGACATTGATTTCAAGGTCCATGCATAATCGTGAATAAATTATTTTGAAATTCCCTTCTGCACATATATCTTATAATTTTTGCAAACAGAAAATTGCAAAAAAGCTCTTCACAATGAATTTTATATGTTTATGAGATCTAAGAGAGCATAATAATGAATAATATTTTACTTACAAGCATTAGCTCATATATTATTTTCGATTAAGAGTAAATTAGATGTCACTAGTGGTCCACCAGCAGTCCACTGTTGGCTATGAGTGGCTGCAATTGCTACTACTGCCACTACTTATCCATCAGTGGTCCACTAGCATGGGGCAAATGAGGTGCATTTCAAAAAATCTATTTCAAGTTTTGTTATTAAATTTCTTTTTGCTTATTATAAATTACTAGCTGTATCATTTGAATTTATTTAACAAAATTAGATTACAGATTTGTACAATGTGCACAATTGATTTAGAGTAACATTCATTAGAAGAACTAGTGGCGTGTGCAAAACAAGCATTTCTGACAAATATTTACGATAATGAGCTGATTAATCAAATTTGAATAAACAGTGCTTATTTTTATTGTCTAATATATTAAGTTAGTAATGTATCAGATCAATGAGAGAGAAAGAACTTATCAATGCAGGTTGTTGAGACATGACTGTTACAGAAAATCAAAGATTACAAGTACTGGACACTAGCATTACTGCTTCATCACCTGGAAACATAGAAGGGGTGGCGTTTGTATTGCACTTATTCACAACTACATTAGAAGTCCCAATAATAGCTTCATTAAAATACAGGCTGGTATTGATACCTTTTGCTCACAAACCCTGATAACACTCAAACTTGCTTGAAATTTAGGAAGAAACACATTGCAGACTCAGAAGGTTCACCATTGGAGGTGAAGGAAAAGGTTCTTATTAAACTCAGTTTTCCAAAAGATGAAAAGGATATTCAGACTATGGTGTATATTGAACTCAAAATTCTACTTGGTTTTCAGATGCTAATTGGGGGCACTAAGCTAAAAGAACAGAAAAATAACATTTAATTATGTCAGATCAGAAGTAGGTTTATTTCGTTGATGAGTCCACAAATTAACAAGGAAGTGTATGGAAACAACACCTTGAGTTGCAAGTGAGTCAGAAGTGATCCTCTGAAAACTGATTAGTACTGCTGGTACCAGTAAGAGCTTGACAAAAGAAGAACGTATAATGTTCATACATTATACGTTCTTCTTTTGCAATCCTGGAAGAAGAATGGATATTTGGAGTAATATTCATTGAAAACATGGGCAAGTGAAAGGGATTCTGCCAGTATTCCTATTATACATTTACACAGTCAAATTAATTCACAACTAGCAATCCTACGCACAAAGTCAAAGCATATGAATCTACTTCGATAAAGTGGCAAACAATGGGTATGAAATGTTAGCTTATCAAAAGGATAATCACCACAAATATGCATTTAGTGAGTATGGTTTACAAATAAAAGAACCCATACCATTGGAAGGATCAAACATTTTGGATATGTCAGTATATAAAAAGCATGTTAGTACTCTTTGGTGGAAACGGTGAAAAGAAGTAATCAGGTCTTCAAAATGAAATTTTCCATTTTCCTTTGGTCTGGAAAGTGACATGTCACTTTTCTGTTGCAGATCAGTTGTGAGTTATGTGTTCCCTAAAATTCGTCACCTCTTCTACGCTTCTCAGCATGGTAACCTTCCAGGTCGTTCTACTATCACTAACTTGCTCACTTTGATTGAAAACTGCTATTTCCACCCTGATCATAATGATCCTGGTTGCATTATCTTTCTTGACATTTCTAAAGCTTTTGATCGATTCCCACCTTCTATTCTTCTTGACAAACTATGTTTATTTGGCTTTGATGCTGATTTCATCGAACTCTTCCCGTCTTACCTCTCCAATTGTCGTCAGTGTGTTAAAATCAACTCAACTATTTCCTCTCCTGCTCTTTTGTTTTGTGGTGCTCCTCAAAGTTCTGTATTTGCTGTTCTCTTCCTCAACTCATCCTGTCTACTGTACGTTGATGACACTGCGATTTTCAACTTTGGTAGTTATTTTGCCTCCAATATTACCTCTGATCTTGAATTTTTGGCCACTTGGTCTTCTGTTAACCATCTTGATTTTAGTCCAACCAAGACATGTGGTATTTCCTTTTCAGTATCTCCCCCTTCTGATCTTCCTGTTCCTGTGAACTTTTCTCCTCATCACACTCATCTCAGAGTTCAACTTGCTGCTAACTTGAATTGGTCTGTTCATGTGTCCTTTCACTTCCACAAAGCGAATTCCTCACTCTTTGCCCTCTTCCGTAATGTTCCCTTTAATTCCACGGCTGCTGTGAAATTCTCTTTGTTCAAGTGAATTTCTCGCACCATTCTTCTCTATGCTTCTCCCTGTTGGTGGCCTTCTCATTCCTTGTTCCACTCTATGGAACCTTTCCAGAAGTGTGCCTTCAAATGGGTCTCCCCCTTGCCATGCAAAGACGCCCTTCTCAAATTCTCCACTCTTCCACTGTCACTACTTCCATGCCTGTGACCTCCTTCTGTTCAATCGACTGCTCACTTGCAAATAGGATCTTGATCCACTCGTTTTTCAATCATGCTTGTACTGCTGCTAATTATATCTTGATTCTCAAGCCTCCAACATCCATTGATTTTTTCCCCACCGCCAAGCTTCAAGAAATCTTTGATGTCTGATGCTGAGCACTTCTCCTATTTCATCTCCTGTTACTGTCCCTGCTGCTGTAAAACTTGACTTGATTTTATATTTTTGTAGTGTCTGCAATCAGCGACTAAATAATGTCATTCATTATTTTTATTATTATTTTTATTTAATATTGTACCACAACAGATGATTAATGGGATTTTTGTGGCTTCTAATTTCGTGAACAGACTTTTGGAAAGCTGCCATAGAGACAGTGCGCCTGCCAACTGGGAAACTATTCAGACAATATTGAAAATTTGTTTTTTTTTCAAACATGGCAGAAAGAGGTCTAAGGTTTGTACAGTCATGCATACAATATGCTGCAGTGCAAACTACTTCAAAAACACTTTATATATCTGAGTTTCAAATTATCTAAAGCAAGTCACGGAAATCCTTTCAAATTGACTGGAGGAATGCGTTTTTACGCAATCATTAATGCAAAGTCTTAAGAGCTTGGAAAATGCTCTACAAATGATCTTCAAGTTCTTCTTAATCTAGAAGAATGTAATGGAAATTGTCATATTCTTTAGGTGTCCCTGAATAACATGTAAAAAATGTGAATACAATTATATTTCAACCCAATATGCACACTGCTGTCAAAAAACAACGATGGTATATTGATTTACATTCTAATTACCACTTTTGAAGGTGATTGCAGTCTGCCATCTATCGTCAGAATAAAGAACATTGAAGTTGAGGCGATTATTAGATGTATTTGAACATCGATAAACTTTGAAGTAAAATATAGAAATGCAAGTCATGATTGATTGTATGAACAATGATCCATTAAGGCGTTAGTGCAAACTAAAATGTATATTTTATACAGAAACAAACACTTATTATTTCTACTGATCTACGAAATCTAGTAGCAAATAGATAACTACAGTCGGACTTCACTATTGTATACCATCAGTATTGCATAATACTCTATATAGCGCACTTATTTGAAATTCCGTAGTGCATTTTCGTAGTTTTACTAACAAAACTTCAATATAGGGTAACCTCACTATAGCATAATTCCCCATATTGTGTACAAGAAAAAATCCCCATGCAATGCAAATTTGACTCGATATTGCATAGCAGACTTACACACGTACTACTCATTTCTAGCTGGTGACAGCAATGTAATAAAGGAACATCACAGAATAAACAAATGTAAAGTCAGTTGATTTCAGAGTCCCTTTCAATGTCGCAGAGTGCGGCAGTTTAGCGCACATCGCGTACACTTGCAGAGAAGAGTGTGATTATCTCTAGCTGAGGCGCGAAGTCACAAATTGTCGCTAAGTTCAAGCTAGCTTCACTCTCAACTTTGAATCGTATTCTCAAAAATAAAAAGAAATTAACAGCAGCAACTGATGCAAATTGCAACACGAAGAGAAACTGTGTATCACAAGGAATAAGGTTGAAATTTCTGGTGACTTACTGATGGAGCAAGCCAAGGAAATTGTACCATCTTTGCATTTATCCAACTTCTGAAGTAGTCACGGTTACCTTGACAAAATTCCGGGATAGGTACAACATGAATTTTCGCACATTACATGGTCATGCAAGCACAGTGGATGAAACTGTTGTTTCAAGCTGGACATCTAATTTGGATAGCATTTCAGAGAGGTGGAAGCCCAAAGATATCTATAACGTTGACGAACTGGTTTGTTATACACACAAACACAAAATGCCTCACTGGTTACAGAGGAAGAAAAAAGGAACAGAAGTCTATGCAGACAACGAACTTCAAATATAAGAATTACTTTACTGACAAAATGAACAGGGAATTTCAAGTGGAAAAATGTCGCATTCTTTTGTTTGTTGGTAACTGCACTGCCCACCCAATAATTGAGCTTTCAAATATCGAACTCATTCTTCCTGGCGAATGTTACTTCGAAATATCAACCAATGGACATGGGGATAATTAGCTGCTTGAAAAGGTCCTACAAAACAGTGGTTCAAAAACGATCCATTCAGTCTTTAAATTAAAGATTTATTAATCAACGTTTAATAACAAACATCAAATAATGAACAAATGAGTTTCAAAAAAAGCACATGTTAAAACCAATATCAAGAAGCTTTGTTTTCTACAGGAATATATGAGGCAACTTCCAATTCATCAGTTAATTCCACAGTGCCAACATTAAAACGATCTTAAACTTGATTTAAAATCACAGCATCTTCAGGCTAGAAACGAATGTGATTGGCAATCATTTACTACAATAACTACCGACATATGCAACCCCTTTTTAGCCAAATATGTCTTCTATACTTCTTTTCTCATCAGAAAACCACTGAATGTTATCCGCGATCAAATGTCGATTAGCACAACCTGAAAAAGTCGCAATGAGAACACCTTCGACATAAACCTGTTTAGAAATTACAACAAAGTAAAGATTTCGTCCATGCGTTCTTGTTTATCTAAAGTCCCTAGTACACAAGCGGCATTATGTTGAATAATTATCGATGTTATTGATTGATACAGAAATTCTTTTGCTCGTTTATCGCCAGATATATTTACAAGTTTGTCTCCTAGATCTTTCAAAAAACTTTTCGTCGAAGGTCCGCAATTTCCTTGAGTATCGAAAGCAAGGGGTTGGAACAAGTAGCCGCTATTGGATATTTCGGTATACTTTGCAGCTTTGCGTTCCTCGGCCTCTTTGATATGATTAACGTCCCGACAAATGCGACTAGGCGCCAGTGAATCCACAACGGTGACGTCCCACACGAGAGATTGTCCGCGAGACCAGGGTATTAAGGTCATTCCGTCTGGTCGTTTCCCATCGCTTCGACATAAACCTGGTGGCTCTAAAACAGAATTGTAACCGGCAGTACCTATTGTGCGTTTAAAAAAATCATTTAGGTGACTATGTCGGCTAAACCTGCCAGCACTCTTCTTGCAAGATAAACCATGGGTACCTAATTCATCAACAGGTGTTTCACATGAACAAATATGTTTTTCACAAATTTTAGAGCCCGTACGTAGAGCAAAACTAATTCTAAATTGAGCGTCAGTACATTTTAAACCCAGAGATTTTGATGGCAGTGCATTCAACCAGGAACCTTGAAATTTGCCTTTAAAGGCGGTTAATCTTTTTTTATTATATTCGTTGCATCCGGAAATGATGTCACTAAAAATTTTTTCATGTACCGGTTCCAGCCAATCCTTTTGAAAAGGTGAGCCACAGGGTAAAACAGTGGAGGACACTTGGTTTTGCCATGCACAGAGGGCTGAATTAGAATAAATGTCGGGAAATGTCTTTCCATGCAATATATTGCTTATTAGTTTGAAAGATCCAGTCACAGACGCTAAATAAGCTGAAGGGGCAATATTTACAACGGAGGGGATACCCATTCCACTAAGACGTACGGGTAGCTGTATTTGCATGGAGGCGAGAGAATTTAACCCAATGTTGCATGTCTTTTTCAAACATTCAATTAGACATTGATCAAATTTAATTAAAATTTCCTTTTTAAGAAAACAAGGAGCAGTCCTCAAAAAATAGTTCATCTTAGGCACATGTAAACAATTTTTTAAAAGAAAAAAAGCATAATGTGTGTCAATTTTTTCCAAATTTTTAGCCATATTAGAGAAAGTATTAAGTTTCTCTGATAAACAATTCTCAACAGCCTTATCTCCAATTGGTGCCCCAAGGATAACTAAGTCCTTTATTTCGGTTTCACTTACGCCAGGGCATACTTCGTAGAATTCTTGCATGATTTTTTTCTTTTTCCCATTAACAGGTGAACCTAAAAAGACAATTTCACACTTGCTAGGGTTAACAGATAGACCAATTTTTTCCGCTTCCGTTTTGAGATAACTGTACGTAGCAATGACTTTCTGATAATTGTCTGCAAAGTTGCCGTCATCAAGGTACCAAACGTTTAAATCACAAGAAAAATTTTGTATAATAGGATTTATTATATCTGAAAAAAGAGGAGGACCTTCAGGATCTCCTTGCTGAGCTCCTACACTAGATAAAATTATTTGATCACCGAAAAACAGGTATGAGTTTTGTCCATAAGCGTTGTTAGTATAATTAAAAATAGCAGGATACTTTTCGTAAATGGTTAGCAGCAATTTTTCACGGTCAATACAATTAAAAGCATTTTTGAAATCAACTTTGAAAAGCACAAAATTATCGTCATCAATTGAGTTTATGTAATTCCGAACTGCATGGGCGGCTGATTCACATCCTTTCGGCACTCCATATCCAAGTTGCACATTCTTGTAGCTTGCAATACGTTCATTTTTTACTAAAAAGCCAGCACATTTAGACGCTAGCCGTCTGAAAGTGTTTCCCACGGCAATAGGTCGAACTCCTCCGTCCTTTTTATTCAAAGCAGTTAAATTAGCCCCAAAAAACACTGGTCGCACACAAACAGGCACATTACCATGAAGAATGATATTTACAAAATCAGTTAGTTTTTGTATCAAAATTGATGCTATTTCGCCATTTTTTTCGTGGATAAGATCTTTCAAAATTTGGGGCTTCAAGCCGTCAGGGCCACCTGCAGAACCAGGAGGAAAAGAGTTAATATTATTTTTAACAGCCCCAAAATTTATTTCTGCAGAAGTTTCTAAATTTTTAAAAACCCTAACTGAATTTTTTTGAGGGTGCTTACTGAGGAGCTTGTTGTAAACATCCATGTTACACTCAGCAACAGAATCATCACTACTAATAATACGAACAGCCCCTTTAATATCACCACTTTCAATTTTGTTTGAAATCAGTCGATTTTGCGAAATATTTTTTGATTTCTTTGGCTTATGTTTGTTTAAAGTTTCATTAACATCCAGAGAGAAGGTGAAATTCTTTATTCTTTTATTCAAAATATTAGTTAAATTTGCTTTATTTTTTCCGGAACGCTCGGGTAATTTCAGTACCTTCTTAGATAAAGACATTAACTTTTGCCAATGTTCCTCAGAGTCGGGTGTTTTCAAAATATCGTTTAGGCATTTTATGAAAAGTTCAGCCAGGCATTTCCGAGAACCTTTTGGTACTCTATTTAAGGTGGGCACACGGTGTTTTATGAAGGTCAAAAAATTGTTATTAATATTTGGTTCAGAAGTACTTAGCTTTGTAAGATGTGTTATCAGAGAGAGATCGGATAATTGCTGTGTGAGTCCCGTACTGCTCAGATCCAATGTTGGATTTGATGTGTGACTCTCGTACTGCCCAGAACTTATCTTTGTAGGATGTGTTGTCAGGGAGAGATCGGATAACTGCTGTGTTACATTATCATCTCTGCTTATTCTCTTTATAAAATTTCCATTTTCATCTAAACCAATTATTTCTTTTTTCTTTTTTGTTTTCATATTTATTCTATATCATAGCTATCTTTTGTGTTGTAAAGATTTTCAAAAAAAAAAATTGTGATCAAGAATTATCACCAGTAAGTTCAACTGCTATGCATATATTGAAGAAATCTTGAGAGAGAGTCACCTCAGCGGTAGTTTAGAGCTGTTTTTGAAAAGCAGGTTTTTTGGCGGCATTAACTGATTTCGAGGTTATTGTGGAAGAGGATATGGAGGTATACGATGACGATTTTGTACCAACATATGAGCCCTCTGCTATATCGTCAGTTCCAACTCAAAGCCAAGAGGAATAAGAAGGTTCATTGTTGAATCTCTTAATGCGGAGGAAGCATTCATTCAAGCTAGAAACTTGCAACCCTACTTTCTGTCTAAGGGACAAGAAGGCGAAGCTCGTTAAATGGATAGACACGATTGACAAAACATTAAAAACTCGATGTCTCAAACCAGTATAATTGATTTCTTTGGATAAAATTCACTGTTTTACCCATTTACTCTATATTGCGTAGTTGGGTAGCCAGTTCCAAGCGGGTGCACAATACCAAGTTCCTACTGTATTAGTTTTTAGAACAGCGTGAATGCTACCAAAATCTGCAATGCAAGGGAAATAATTGCCAACATTAAAAAATTTAATATTTGTCACAAGTAACAAAAAAATCTTATATAATTTATTAGAAATCACTTACATTAACTTGCCCACCTGTTACTGGTATACATGCATTAAGTCTAGAACAATTATATTATCAAATATGATCACGATAAGTAAATTACGCACATTATATGTATGCAACAAAAAAAATACGAAGCAACATTCTTTTCTCATTATGAGAATCATTAAAGGAGTATTAAATTTTTCAGTGATTTGAATATTTGTACGGCCCAAATTCCATTCAAATTAATTGTTAGATGAGAGCATTAAATTGTTTATTATATGGTTATTCTAGACTGTAGTCTGGTATAAATGCATTTTATGAATGAAAACAGTACTTCAACACTACGAGAAGACTAGCATTGGCAAACACTATTATCAATTATGCAGAATTCTTGCAGAAGCGAATACAATCCCAGTTTGTAAATCACACAACACAGTCCCAGATAACAATTTAAGGGCTAAACAACGTTGTATGTGGTTGTTTTATGTGTCAAAAACAACGTTGTTTTAACGTCGAAATGGTACCATTTCATTGGTCGAAACAACGTTGTTTCAACAACGTCACATTAGGTTTGCTTTTTGGTTGTTTTTTATGAATGAAACAGCAACATTTTGAGGTTGTAACAACGTTGTTTTATGTTGTCACATGATTGTTTTAGCATTACTTTATATGCAAAATAAAATTTTATATTAATAAGCTGTTTAAACATTGCATTTTAAACAAACACAAACCCAACAAAGGACAGACCATTATCTTTGAGATACTGTCAAGCACATTCAATACAAACATTTGTTAAACATTTAAATGAATGTCTTGTATATAAATGATAACAATGAGCATAAAAATCTGCCAAATTTAACAAAAATTTAAAACTCTAAAATTAAGCACAATTTTGTAAGAGTACTTTTTTAAGTCGTGAAAAATCTTTTCAGCTCAATTATAACTTATGCTACTTAACTGTCAATATCAAGGTGTCCAAATATTCATGAATAAATTATTTTGAAAATTCACATATCTGGTATATTATAATTTTTCGACAATTAAAAATTTTAAAAAAGGTTTTGCAAATTTATGTTTTATAAAAGGATCTAGTAATAAAACTAACAAAATGAGTTTTATTTGCAAGCATCTGCTCACTGATTATTTTTTATTAAAGTTGTTATTAGGATGTTAGTGGTTGCTGCAACAACCAAAAGTATGAAACAACTATAAACAACGTAAAAACAACCAAAATTGTTATCTGGGTAGGCTTGATAGTATTAATACAATTTGATTTAGATTTCATAGTATTACTGATGAATTAGTATTATTCATGAATTAGTTTCTACTTTGACTTTTAATTTTGTAGACATGTATTCATTTTTTTTTGTATTCATTAAACGCCTTGCGGTTTGAAATATTGGAGACATTCCTACCTTTTTTATTTTAAATATAATAAATAAAATATATTTAAAAAAAATCAACAAATGCATGCCTGTGACAACAGTGGTCAAAGTGAAATACAAACAAATAATCAATAATCACATAGCAAGCAATGAAGTTTGAATATATGCTCTGCTTAGGCTTAGCACTTAAAAGGGAAGTTCTTTGCTAACTGGGAAAAAATGAAAGAATTGTTTAATCTCACAGCGTTCCATGCAGCTGTTAATTCTCGATGGGAACGTACAATACAATAGCGATAAAAAGTTCTTGGACACCCAATTGAACAAATTCTTTTTACAGTGAAGAACGTTATAGCTTTGATTTTTTGCAATTGGATAAATTTTATCATTGTGAATTCAAATTTCTCCTCAATATTTATATATGCAATTTAATTTTTATCCTATAACCCTGTAAAGGGCCCCTTTAAAACTATGTTAGTAAATATGCATGGTATGTAAACTATAACACAAAACTCGTATTCAGCATGAAAAACTTAGCATATTCACCATTTTTTGTAAGAATTTATTCGCGAAGTTTCTGAAATATTGGTCGTCAAATCTTGTAAAAATCCCATTACATTGCTAATTGAGATGCGAATTTGAACATTGTAATGGGCGTAGCCTGGGCGTTTGGAAACAAATATATAATAGTTCACAAGAAATAGTTAACATCTAAAAAGTTTCTTAACTGCTGAATTAAATTGCGTGCATTATTAATCAATGATCGGTGTGGCAGCAACTTCTAAGGGCAATGTGTGGTGGCAGTTACGCTTTGGGTGCCGGGGACTGACTAATTAGCGCTGATTTATCATGTTGATGATAAAAAGCTAGTGTGCCTTTTCTAATTGTCGGGTTCACTAAGTGCGTTAATGCTTGATTGCTCCAGTAGTTCTGCATATCACTGCATGTAGTAATGTATACGATTACGTGTGAACAATGGAGAATTCGGGTGATTCCCTAAATATAAAGTATTAGCAGTTTTAAAAATTAATTTAATAAGCTATAATTTTGGTGTAAGGAAATGTTTAGTTCTGATGCCTTTTTGGTGAGGGTGTGGCTATTTGGAAATTGTGCAGGTTCCCTGACATGGATTTTAGTGTGCATAAAATTGTTACTAACGTGCTTAAGTAAAATTGGAAACTTATCTTTAATGTCAGCAACGTTCTACCTTATATCATTTAGTTCTTTATTTTTTCATTGAGTGTATAATTTTGTAGTGTATCAGAAATATCGTCTTTTGTTGCTCCATTAATGAAGTGCTTTGAACACAAGTGTTGATACATCAATGTCCCTATGTTGAAGAAATGGTGTCTTCTCTTAGCTTTTTGGCAGGAATCTTGCAGTGCTTTTTGGATGATTCATATCTTCAGGCGTTGGATTGAAATGATCTGTGTTTGTTTATCATTGGTGATTACATCTTCTCCAGCGTGGCATTATTCAGAAAGTTTAGATAGAAGCGAATGAAATGTACAGAGTTCTTTTGTAACTGCATTAAACAGTGCTAATAACTTCGTGCGCGATAATAGTGTTATAACAAAGCATCTTCAAATGCTCCGGGGTAATTGATTTCAGCAAAGTGCGCTCATCAGAGCCGCTGCTCCTAACAAAATCATTACGAGTAAGAAATCAATGCGCGTTGATAAATTTTACGATCTACTTCAAAATGTTGATGAAAATACAGTAGTGATTACGAAAAATTTGATTAAAATGTAATTATTACATGTACAAAAAGTCTACATGACAATTAATTGTTTTTTGAAAAAATAGAAAACACGAAATTCAGTGATTGTTTGAAGCAAGATTTGTTTCTACCTTACAAAGAAAACTTATACAAAGAAATTTGTATTCTAAATCAAACTTAATTACTACTATGGGTGATTATAAACAAAATTGACTAATGTGACATTGAAAAAGAAAATTAACGATTTAATTGATATTTTAGGAAGTTTATTTCAATATGTCGCAAATTTAAATACACGTACCTTTTAGATTGGAATAAAGTATGCTGAAAATTTAGAAGTTCTAAATAAAAATATACAAACGCATATCAACTTTGTTCAAACGGTTTAATTATATCATTACTGACATTCCAAGTTTTTGTTACAGATTTTTTCATAACAGACCACACGATGACATTTGTAACATTTATGAATACAAAGACTGGAATAGATTCACGAATTAATTGCACTAATATAATAATGTTTTGAAGGAATTGATGAACTTAAACTGAAATGATTATTACTTTGCACAACAATGGATCAAAAATGAAATTCATAAGTGATAATTTAATAAGTATTTATGATAGATTCCAAACAAAAAGGATAATAAATCGTGGAAGAGATGGATATCTAAAGAAACGAAAGAATGCATTAGAAAAAACCTAAACCACTACGAAAATAGAACATAAATTGTAAACATTATAAAACATTAAGACAAAACCTCAATAAAATTTTAAAATAAAAATATACAAAAAATAAATAAATGCATCAACTCCAAAAAAGAAATCCTATAACCATAACGCATTTAGCAGTGTCCAATTTACAAAAACAAATGCATTTAACTGTTTTGAAGACTAACCATGAATTGTAATACGATTGTATCCGACAATATACCCTGCAAAAAAGTAATTGAAAAAATTTTAACTAAACAAAATAAATTTAATTTAGTAAATACCAATTTCCAGAGTATAATGAATAAAGTTGATAAATTTTGCGATCAAATTAATAATTTTGATGCCAGTCCAATCAATGACGTTATGGAAAATTGGTTAAAATCTAATGATTACTTAAAAAGTTTAAATGACAAATATTTGATTTTTCAGAGATAGAAGACAAGCTTCAAAACAAACCCAGAGGTGGTGGTGTTCTGCTAAATATACCACAAAAATTCAAGCCAATAAACTATTTCTGAATTTGATAGTTTATGGGATTAATTTAATATATGCGGAGTTTGTTATTGTACCAAAAAACAATCTTATTCCAAGCTTTTGACAAAAAAAAACTTATACAAAGAAATTTGGAAATCAAACAAACTTTATTATTTTATTATCGAAACAATCCCTATTAGGAATATCAAATCAATTAAATGAAAGGGCAGATTTCATTTAAGTAATAGCGCATATTTATTAATAGCATTGTTTTTGTTTTCATTTATTTATTTTGCAATAAATTTGCTTTAAATCTTATGGGTGATTATAGCCAAAAATATTTGTGTGAAATTGAAAAAAATTGACGATTCAGTTTATATATTTAATATGGGAGTCTTAAATACAAATATACCAACGTATATCAACTGTTAAGAATTCCTCTATTGATTATATCATTACTAACATCTCAAGAATTAATATATATGAAATTTTTCTTAAATATTTTTCATATCAGACCACTGACATTTGCAATATTTAACAATATAAAGACTCCAACAGACTCATGAATATATTACACTAAAAGACTTTATTCAAAGAAATAATTTAATTTTTTGAAGGAATTCAGGAACTTAAACTGGAAATATTATTACTTTGTTACAACAGTAAATCAAAAAATTATCTTTAGAATCAATAATTTAATAAATATTTACAATAGGCTTTGTCTAATTAGAAAGATTCAAAAACACAACAAAGATATGGATATCAAAAAAAACGGAATGCATTTAAAAAAAGCATAAGGTCTATGCAAATTCTTGTCAAAATATAACGAAAGTCAAATATAATCACTATAAAACATTAGGAAAAGCCTCAACAATATGGAATTTTGATATAAAAACATTTTTAAAAATTTTTTAATCAAAAAAGTAATTTATTTAAAATTTTTAAATGAAAGATTTGTGAAACTAGGAATGAATGACAACAAATACAAAATTTAAACATTTCTATCATAAGCATCACAATATTAGAAAGCGACTATCCCTATAAACCAAAATATATTCTTAGTAGAATTTAATTGGAACAAAGCTAAAGACCATTGCGAATTTTCGCCCTGGTTGTTGACTTATCAGTAATCAATAAAATATTTAAAAAATAAATTTGCAACCAAATGAATAAATATCAACACATCAGTGTGGATTCTAAACTTATGCTATTGAAGACTAGATAATAAATGGATGAGTGAGAGCATCACTAGATATTTCAAAGGCATTTAATTCAATTAATCATATTTCATTGGTAAAGGTAAAGTAGTTTGAAAATTTTAGAATTTGAAATGAAAAGAAATGTCACATTTATTAAAATTAAACCATGGAGTACTGCAAGCATCAGTAATGGGTCTCTTACTAATTACATTATATGTGAATAATATGGATCAGTACAATTAATAGCAAAGATGTGCAACTTGCAGATGATACTCTTATTTATTGTAATGAAATTTTAACTTTACAAGAAAATGTTGAAAAATTGAAATCATTCTTTAATAATAATTATATTTATGGTAATTAAGAATAGAAAAGAAACATTAGAAAGTATTAAGATATGTAACAACTTCATTCAGGAATCACCAAAAATAAAATATTTGGGAGTAGTAATTGATAATAAACTGAATTTTGAAGACGAGGAAAAAATCAAAGAAAATGGTGTATGGTGTAAGACCAATTGAACAAATTAGAAAGTTTATACCAATAGAATAGTGGGTAATACTCTTTCAATCTTCTACTCATTTTTTTAAAAAAATTTACGCCAAAATAAAAATTTTTGACAAGTAGCTCAAACAATATTAAATATTGTATTTTAGTACATATTAGTAAAAAAATCTCAAAAAAGCAAAAATGGTTCTGTACAAGCAAGGCTCTTTGTCACAAGGAAAATTGAACATTTCGGGCCCTTTGTAATTTTTGTTCAAATTACTATGTTACAAAGGGCCCATATATGTATATATATCAGACTTGTCAACAAGTCGAGCTTCTAACGAGCCGAGCCAAGCCGAGCTTGAGCACAGTATTTGATATACAACAAGCCTATTTTAGGCAAAGCAAGTTTATATTTATGGTTTCTATTTTGATTATGGAGATTTTTCTTATTTTTTGCAGTAAGTATGCCTTTCCTATAATCTTATTTAAGAAATGTTTATTAAATAATAGGAAGAGCTATGTAAAAAATTCTTTGAGCACAATATTTTTAAAAAAATACCGAGCTAAAACAAGCCTCATTCAAGGATTTTATGTGGCGAGCCAAGCCGAAATTACACAAACTTTAAACAAGCCGAGATATATATATATATTCCCTAAATATATGTTGCATTTGAGCCATTTTCTTTATAAACATGAGTTTGGGAAAAAATGGTTCTCCCAAAAATTATTAACTAACTTAATCCACTGTAATTCTGTGCTTAAGTTTTGCCAACCTTTTCATAAAGTTAGTTCTAGTAGTCTATGTTAATAAATCCTAATTTGAGATCTAATCCAATTTTTTTTGAAGATTAGTTTGGTAATGATATATTTATCAATATAAAACACTTTGCACCCCAAATTTTTAATACAATGCATTTGATATTAAATAGATGTGAACTTTTTCTTGCAAGGCAAAATGCATAGTATTTAATGGGATTCCTCACTGAACACACATTAATACAACATCGGCAGATTTCACTATGACTACTGTAAATGATATCTATCAAAATGTATATCCTCTTGAATTGAATAATCTTTAAAACTTGTAACAAAACATTTTGAATTAAGAAAATATTAGAAATTTAAAATTACAATAACCAGTGATGCCTAAGTGGATGGTTCTAATTTTAAAATAACAATTATTTAGTTCATTGAAGAGTTCAATTTTATTGATATTTAGCCTTAAAAATATGCCAGAGGTAAAAGTAAACAATCATGCATTTACACTTTCATTATACATAACATTGGATACAACACATTAATATAAATGACATTACTTGGCCAATTTGAAATTGAACCAGATCACTAAAATCAAATTATAACTGTTTCAATATGGTGCCAAATAAGTGCTTCAATTCATTTCCAAATGGGATATAGACTGCATTTTGTATCAACACAAAAAACTAGTTCACTTAGAAGATCCACTTTGTTTGAAAGATTGTAGAGCTAGCAATCATGTAATTCTACTTTAATATACCATTTGAGAGTTATCATTAGAATAAGACAGAAATAGCAAATATATAAACTAATAATATTGGAACATATCAGTGATGACAAAAAAGTAATAGTTAAATAACAGATGATACTACAGGTATCACAAGAAAAAGGTAAGAGAAAGTGAAAATGATAATTAAGACATCTTATGTAACTAAAATAGCCACTTCCTGATTTGTATACATTTAAAAACGGATAAAGGATGTAACTTCTCTAAAAATAAGAACGATTTAGCTAGATAACTAAGACCTGCTTTATTAGATGTTCAAGAGAATATTCTAGAAAAAATTCTAAAAATTCTATCTTTATACTTTCATACAGTTTGAGAGTTGCAATCAAACAACATTGGACACAACAGCTAAATTAAAACAAATGGTTAACTAAACAACAAAATTGATGAACTCAACATTCTTTTGTGTAATATTTTAATAATGCGCCCATGAATTATTACTTGAATCTCGCAAACTCAGATATAGAATACATCATGCCCCAAATAAGAAAAATCATTCTGTTTGATTATCAAATTAGAAATATTCAAAAGTAATGGACCACAATAAAACTTTGATAATCTAAAATCAATGGAGTGCATCAGTTCACACTAGAAAACAAATGTTAAACAATATTGGATACAAAAGCTAAATTTAAAAAAAAACAGTTAACTAAACACCAAATAAAAAGCAATGATATAATACACTGAGAAGAATAGTTGGTGGATTTTATAAATATTCTAGATATCCAACAAATATATGCATTATTTTTTCATGTTTGAGTTCGACTGTTAACCACAATACAAATAAATGCCATAACAAATTAAAGGCAATCAAATATATCAGTGAAAAAATGCTCAAAAACATTATACAATTTGAGAGTTTCAGCTAGGCAAAGAACAACAATGGTTTGATAAGCGAAAGGCAATGGAAAATATCAGTTGACATAAAAAACAACTGTTAAACAGCATTGGACACAACAGCTAAATGTTAAAAAATGGCTAAATATGCTACATAAATTGATGATGATACAATTTTATTCTGAGCAAAATCAGAAATACTTCACAGTACCTATTAGTGGATAATTTTATACATCAAACTCTGATATAGAGCAATTACGTGGTTCATTGAGACAGTCTGTTTATTTGATTGGCCGCAACAGCTAAATTTTGAAAAAATAACTAAGGGAGCAATATAAAATTGATGACTATACCATTCTCTTTTGAGCGACATTTGAAAAACCCCACACTATGACTGTCTCCATTTATATAGCAAATGAATATAGAATACATTAAGTCACAACTAAAAAGCAATAACATGTTTCATTGGAAAGATCCATTGTGGTGGATGTTCAATTCAGAAATATTGCAGAGGTAAACACAAACAATTCATTAACACTTTATAATGTTTTAGAGTTACAGTAGGCCAAAGAACACAATAACAGTTTTATAAACTAAATGAAATACTCCACACTATGACTGGCTCCATTTACATAGGAAAATCTGATATAAAAAAATGATGCCACAACAAAAAAGCAATTATGTGTTTCATTGCAAAGATCCATTGTGTTTAAGGATCAATTCCGAAATCTTGCAGAGCTAAACAAACAATGCATTAACACTTTCTACAATGTGAGAGTTACAGATAGCCAAAGAACACAATAACGGTTTCATAACCTAAAGGCAATGGAATATATCATTTCGCATAAAAAAACAACTGTTAAAGGGCCTTGGGCACAACAGCTAAATTTTGAAAAAATAATTTAAGAAAAATAAAATTGATGACTATACCATTCTCTTTTGAGCGACTTTTGAAATATTCCACACTTTGACTGGCTCCATTTTTATAGGAAAATTTGATATCAACAACATTACGCCACAATCAAAAAGATATTACGTTTTTTATTGCAAAGATCCGTTTTATTGGATGATCAAATCAGAAATATTGCAGAAATGAACACAAACAATGCAATTACAATTTATACTGTTTGAAAGTTACAGTTAGCCAAAGAACAAAATAATGGTTTGATAATCAAAAGACAATGGAATAAATCAGTTCGCATAAAAAACAAACATTAAAGGCCATTGGACACAACAGCTAAATTTTCAAAAAATAGTTAAATAAGCAGAATAAAATTGACAAGTGCACCATTCTTCTGAGAGACATTTGAAATACTCCACACTGTCTGACTCCATTTATATAGCAAACTCTGATATAGAATACATTCAAGCACAACTAAAAAGCAATTATGTGGGTCATTGCAAAGATCCATTTTATTGGATGATCAACTCAGAAATATTGCAGAACTGAAAACAAACAATGCATTAACACTTTATACTGTTTTAGAGTTACAGTAGGCCAAAGAACACAATAACGGTTTGATAAACTAAATGAAATACTCCACACTATGACTGGCTCCATTTACATAGGAAAATCTGATATAAAAAAATGATGCCACAACAAAAAAGCAATTACGTGTTTCATTGCAAAGATCCATTGTGTTTAAGGATCAATTCAGAAATCTTGCAGAGCTAAACAAACAATGCATTAACACTTTCTACAATGTGAGAGTTACAGATAGCCAAAGAACACAATAACGGTTTGATAATCTAAAGGCAATTGAATATATCAGTTCGCATAAAAAAACAAATGTTAAAGGGCATTGGACACAACAGCTAAATTTTGAAAAAATATTTTAAGAAGCAAAATAAAATTGATGACTATACCATTCTCTTTTGAGCGACTTTTGAAATATTCCACACTTTGAGTGGCTCCATTTTTATAGGAAAACTTGATGTAAACAACATTAGGCCACAATCAAAAAGCAATTACGTTTTTTATTGCAAAGATGCGTTTTATTGGATGATCAACTCAGAAATATTGCAGAAATGAACACAAACAATGCAATTACAATTTATACTGTTTGAGAGTTACAGTTAGCCAAAGAACAAAATAATGGTTTGATAATCAAAAGGCAATGGAATATATCAGTTCCCATAAAAAAAACAAACGTTAAAGGGCATTGGACACAACAGGTAAATTTTGAAAAAATAGTTAAATAAGCAGAATAAAATTGATTAGTGCACCAATCTTCTGAGAGACATTTGAAATACTCCACACTGTGACTCCATTTATATAGCAAACTCTGATATAGGATACATTTAAGCACAACTAAAAAGCAAATATGTGGGTCATTGCAAAGATCCGTTTTATTGGATGATAAACTTAGAAACATTCCAGAGCTAAACACAAACAATGCATTAACAATTTATATTGTTTGAGAGTTAGAGTTATCCAAAGAACAAAATAATGGTTTGATAATCTAAGGCAATGGAAAATAGTTCTTATAAGAAACCAACTGTTAAACAACATTGGATACAACAGCTTAATTTAAAAAATGGTTAAATAAGCAAAATAATATTGATGACTATACCATTCCCTTCTGAGTGGCCTTTGAAATAGTCCACACTATGACTGGCTAAAGTTATATAGCGAACCCTGATACAGAATACATTATGTAAAGGACTTAAGTGGTTCACTGAGAAGATCCGTTTATTTGATGGTCAACTTCGAAATATTTCAGAGCGAAACGCAAAAAATTATGCACTGATCCTTTCATTTTAGGATTGGCGAGTTACAATAGAAAATGATTTAACTAATGAAACAACTCTTTTGAATAGAACACATCTCTTGTACGAGGAAAATAATGATGGCTTTATAACGGTTATTCCAGGTTGCTTCATGCAAAGCTCTTTATCTAAACAAATTGAAGATGAAAATGATTATTTAAATATGTCATGTAATTACTAAATATCAGCCAAATAGTACTTTAAAGACATATAAACAAAATTAGACACAGAATATTTTTGCTTTTAAAATCAAAGAGATCGTTTTGGTTGATTGCAAAGATCCGTTTTATTGGATGATCAGCTCAGAAATATTGCAGAACAAAACACAAACAATGCATTAACATTTTATAATGTTTGAGTGTTACAGTTAGAACTGTTTGATAATCTAAAGGCAATGGAATATATCAGTTCACATAAGAAAACAACCGTTAAAGAGCATTGGACACAACACCTAAATTTTGAAAAAATGGTTAAATAAGCAAAATAAAACTGACGAGTGCACCATTCTTCTGAGAGATATTTGAAATACTCCACACTATGTCTTATTTCATTTATATAGCAAACTCTTATACAGAATACATTACTCCACAACTAAAAAGCAATTATGTCGATCATTGCAAAGATCCGTTTTATTGGATGATCAACTGACAAATATTGCAGAGCTAAACACAAACAATGCATTAACACTTTATACTGTTTGAGAGCTACAGTTAGCCAAAGAACACAATAGCGGTTTGATAATCACAAGGCAATGGAATATATCAGTTCGCATATAAAACAACTGTTAAAAGGCATGGAACACAACAGCTAAATTTAAAAAAATGGTTTAATAAACAAAATAATATTGATGACTTTACCATTCTCTTCTGAGTGGCCTTTGAAATAGTCCACACTATGACTGGCTAAAGTTATATAGCGAACCCTGATACAGAATACATTATGTAAAGGACTTAAGTGGTTCACTGAGAAGATCCGTTTATTTGATGGTCAACTTCGAAATATTTCAGAGCGAAACGCAAAAAAGTATGCACTGATCCTTTCATTTTAGGATTGGCGAGTTACAATAGAAAATGATTTAACTAATGAAACAACTCTTTTGAATAGAACACATCTCTTGTACGAGGAAAATAATGATGGCTTTATAACGGTTATTCCAGGTTGCTTCATGCAAAGCTCTTTATCTAAACAAATTGAAGATGAAAATGATTATTTAAATATGTCATGTAATTACTAAATATCAGCCAAATAGTACTTTAAAGACATATAAACAAAATTAGACACAGAATATTTTTGCTTTTAAAATCAAAGAGATCGTTTTGGTTGATTGCAAAGATCCGTTTTATTGGATGATCAGCTCAGAAATATTGCAGAACAAAACACAAACAATGCATTAACATTTTATAATGTTTGAGTGTTACAGTTAGAACTGTTTGATAATCTAAAGGCAATGGAATATATCAGTTCGCATAAGAAAACAACCGTTAAAGAGCATTGGACACAACACCTAAATTTTGAAAAAATGGTTAAATAAGCAAAATAAAACTGACGAGTGCACCATTCTTCTGAGAGATATTTGAAATACTCCACACTATGTCTTATTTCATTTATATAGCAAACTCTTATACAGAATACATTACTCCACAACTAAAAAGCAATTATGTCGATCATTGCAAAGATCCGTTTTATTGGATGATCAACTGACAAATATTGCAGAGCTAAACACAAACAATGCATTAACACTTTATACTGTTTGAGAGCTACAGTTAGCCAAAGAACACAATAGCGGTTTGATAATCACAAGGCAATGGAATATATCAGTTCGCATATAAAACAACTGTTAAAAGGCATGGGACACAAAAACTAAATTTTAAAAAATGGTTAAATAAGCAAAATAATATTGATGACTTTACCATTCTCTTCTGAGCGACCTTTGAAATACTCCACGCTATGAGTGGCTAAATTTATATATAAAACCCTGATACAGAATACATTATGTAAAGGAATTAAGTGGTTCACTGAGAAGATCCGTTTATTTGATGGTCAACTTCGAAATATTCCAGAGTGAAACGCAAACAATTATGTACTGATCCTTCCATTTTAGCATTGGCGAGTTACAATAGAAAAATGATTTAACTAATGAAACAACTCTTTCGAATTGTACACATCTGTTGTGCGAGGAATATAATGGTGGCTTCATACTGGTTATTCCAGGTTGTTTCATGCAAAGCTCTTTATCTAAACAAATTGAAGATGAAAATGATTATTTCAACACCTTATGTAATAACTAAATATCAGCCGAATAGTATTTTAAAGACATAAAAAAAATTAGACACAATATTTTTTCTTTTAAAATCAAAGAGATTTTTATTTTTTATTGCAAAGATCCGTATATTGGATGATGAACTCAGAAATATTGGAGAACTGAACACAAACAATGCATTAACTCTTTAAACTATGTGAGAGTTACAGTTAGCCGAAGAAGACAATAACAATTTGAAATCCAAAAGCAATGTAATATAGTTTGCATAAAAAAAAAAACATTAAAGATCATTGGAAAGAAAAACTAAATTTATTTAAAAAAAATGTTTAAATAAGCAGAATAAAATTGAAGAGTGTAACATTCTTCTGAGAGACTTTTGAAATACTCCACACTATGTCTGACTTTATATATATAGCAAACTGATAAAGAAAACAACATGCCACAACCAAAAGCAATTACGTTTTTTATTAAAGAGATCCGTTTATTGGATGATACACACTCAGAAATATTGGAGAACTACACACAAACAATGCACTAACTCTTTAAACTGTGTGAGAGTTACAGTTAGCCGAAGAAGAAAAAAACATGATAATCCAAAGGCAATGAAATATAGTTTGCATAAAAAAACAACAGTTAAAGAGCATAGGACACAAAAACACTAAATTTTGAAAAAATGATTAAATAAGCAGAATAAAAAAATTGAGTAGTGCATCATTCTGCTGAGAGACTTTTGAAATACTCCACACTATGTCTGACTATTTATATAGACAACACTGATATAGAAAACATCATGCCACAACCAAAAAGCAATTACGTTTTTTATTGCAAAGATCCGTTTATTGGCTTTATTGGAATATATCACTGTTTGCATAAGAAAACAACTGTTAAAGAGCATTGGACACAAAAACTAAATTTTAAAAAATGGTTAAATAAGCAGAATAAAATTGACAAGTGTACCATTCTTCTGAGAGACATTTGAAATACTCCACACTATGACTGGTTCCATTTTTATAGCAAACTCTGACATAGAATACATTGTCACAATTAAAAAGCAATTACATGGTTCATCGAGACAATCCGTTTAGTTGATGGAAAAGCTAGAAATATTCCAGAGCTTAACACAAAAAATAATGCATTGATGTTTTGATTATAACAATTGCAAGTTACAAAAGAAAATTTAATAACAGATGAAACAACTATTTGAAATGGAACACATCAGTTATGAGAAGAAAGAATATAACGGTTGCTTCACAATTGTTACTCCAGGCTATTTCATGCAACGAAACAATTTGAGAATGCAAAAGATTGCTTAAACATTTTATGTAAATGGCAGTATTTTTCTAAATACCTGTATAAAAAATACTTCTGCTCTCAAAACAAAAAAGATCTATTTGGTTGGATGGTCAATTTTATGCTTGAGCTAAACAAACAATGCATTTATACTTTTGTAGTGTTTGAGTTACTATTAGCAACAAGAAAATAATGGGATGACAAATATATCAATCTTGAAAGGAAAATAACGGTTAAAAGCATCAGACACTACGGCCAAATTTTACCAAATAGTGAACTGGAAAATACAATTGATGCCTTTACTATATATACATATACATCACTGCTGGAGCGATTAAATCTACTTGGCAAAATTGGATACAGTCCACGTTTTCCAAACAAACAAATTATATAGTTCATTTAGAAAAGCTGTGTTGGATTTCCGAATTAGAAATATTCCAGAAATATACACTAAAAATATGTATTTATTCTTTCACTGTTGGAGAGCTACAGGATGATAATCTAAAGGTAATCAAACATAACAGAAAATTATAGTTAAACCTTGGATAGTATAGCTACACTTAGAATAACGAGTGACTATATAATGTAAAATTGATGACTTTACCACAGTTTTGTGCGATTTTTCAAATACACCGCATCATGGTGATTAAATCAATCCTGCAAATTCGGATATAGAATACATCATGGCCCAAATAAAAAGAAATTATGTAGTTCACTGAGAAGATCCTTTATTTGATTTGGAGAAATATTGCAGAGCTAAACGTAAACAATCATGTATTATATTTGCATTATAAAATTCGAGTTACAGTTACTTACGGAATATCTCAATTTCAAACAAAGTTTAACTAAGCAAAACGAAAAAAACTATTTAACCCTTTTGTTATATAGGTGCTACAATCCACCTTGTAATTTATTATAAGAAATTTAGTTCATTGGTAAAAATACCTTCATAGGCAATTACTATGAACGTTACTCTCTAGTAAATTAGATACCAATGAGAAGTCACAAATTATTATTTAGTTATTTTACAAAGTTTATATATACAGTAAAATTCAATAATAAAAATATAAATACTGTAACAGCAGTTATAAAACTACATTAAATCAACCATGCAAATTTTAAATTAATCTTTGATCAATATTATTACAATTCACTAAGCATTTTAATTATTGGCGTCTTTCGATGCCGCTAAGTCTATACTATCAGAAAGCAGAATTTGGCTGATAATGCTGACCTGGATGAGACGATGGCCAATGTGACTGATTCTGATAATATTGTGGTTGTGGTTTTACATGTGAATCCTCATATAAACGACGACCAGCACTTATTGGCTGATTCGAATGCATAGCGTTAGGTTCTTTTTGTCGTTGATCTGGAAACCACTGTGATGAATTTTGAAAGCTGTTATTTGACTGAGAAACGTGATTATTTCCAAAATTAATATTTACATTTGGAAGAAGAGCACGAAGACCATCTTGCCATTCCTTATTTTCTAAAGGTTGATTCATCATATGTTGAGATCCGTAAAAATTGTTGTATCCATTTAATCGGTTGTACTGTGTTGGGTGTGCGGTTGGATGAGGAAGAGACTGCTGATGAGATGGAAAATTTGAATAGCCTCTGTTATTATAGTAATGTGAAATGTGATTAGGAAATTGCTTATTTTGAATTTGAGAATTTGTAAATCCATGAGGTTGTTGGTGCATAGGGCGAACATTAGAATACTGTGATGTTGAAGCTTGTGATAATTTCAACTCCTTTTCCATGAGTTCTGCTAACCCTTTCTTACATTCATCAAAAGGATCAAAACCAAGTTCATCATCTGTTGATTCCTGTTTGTCTACACCAATAAGTGAATCCCAGTCACTAGATCTGTTAAACTGTTGTAAATTGAGAATGTTATTATCTGAAATAGGATTATACAAACTTTGTTGATAGAAATAATTAGAAGCAGGATCTGGGTTGTGAATATCTGGATGGTTGGTTAAAGATGGAGTAGAGAAATAACCTAGCATAGAAGATTGAGATGGGTTTCGAAGAGGTTCTGTAAGAGAGTTTATAAATGCTGATTCCGAATGTTCTGAGGTAACTGAGTTAGTATTGAGGTCATTTCTTTGAGAATGATCACGGACTGGTGGACTTATTTGAGAAGATGCTTTTTGTGCATTATCCGACGACTCTGAATTTGACCAATTGTCTTCGGGTGAAGGAGTTGTTCTATTGGAGGAAACATGTGTTTGGTGAGTAGTAATTGAAGATACAGTAGTTGGAGCAGAATTTTGGATGTTTTTGTCACGATTTGCCTTAGTCTCAGCTGCAATAGCATCCTTTCGAATAGTATATGCAGTTTTGTATAAGCTTTCCTCAGGGTGCTCACCATTTTCTTTATTAAATAGATCGTCGTGCAACATTTGCTCGTATTCCTGATGCCTGCCTTGCTGCATTTCTTCTCTAGTAAAACTAGCTGCTTCTTCTCCGACTTCGTGAAGATACATACAATCTGCTTTATTGCAAGTCTGTCCCTTTAAAAATTGACTACAATATTTAGTAGTACCTAAAGAAGCTTTCAAACTACGCCCATCTAATTGAAAATTGTTGACTTGTTGAACAGCTCTTAGCGCATCCTCTGACCGATAAAATGTTATGTACGCAGTTGCAGTAGGCGCACCCTGTGAATTTGTTGTAGCAGTTTGATTAACAACTACCTTATGAATTTTACCAAATTTTCCAAAATATTCAGGTCGCTTTAAAACCTCAGAATCTGCTAATCTTTGAGATAATCCAACTACAAATACTAAACTTTTTTGCACAACCCTAACATTTGCTAAATGTTTGCGACTATCACATAATTTTTGTTTCTTTTCAGAGACTTTTTGACGTTTGTCTGCTTTTAAACTCAATAATTGCTCATTAGTTAAAGGTTTATAACTAGCAGGTAGCTCACCATAGGGTGTTCGACAAGCAGGACACTGCCCATTTTCATCATTTTTTATTCTATGCCAACAAAACCTACAAAGTTGGTAACCACATGAACATGGAAAAAAATTTATGTCATCGAGCTCTAAACGCTCCATACATATTGGGCAAGTGGAATTTTCTTCTTCGGAATATGTCATATCGTTTTTAAGAAATGTCATCTAACATGAACTTTAACGCTATTAATAAATTTTTACATGAATAGTCGTATTTCAGGTACAAATAAAAGACGTCAGAACAGAAAATAGAGATATGAAAAATCTTCTTTTTTGCGGATTATATACATACTTTAAATGAAAGGTTAGATTTTAACAATAATTAGAGAATTTTTATAAAAAATATAATATATTTTATACAAAAGCCATAATAGTTTCAACCGATTTAATAATTTTCAGCCAATGAAGTATTTGACAAAACTAAATTTGTTTAACTTTAACCTAGATTGATTATTACTTATGTTATGTTTGACAATGAAATAAGTTCATCATACAACGTTGCCACGCAAGTACATCTTTAATGATTGTTATAGGTTAAAATAATTACTTAAAAATTTATTCGTTTTTTCTGTTTCAAATGCTATAACAAATTTGGCTTTATACTTTGAGTTAGCATTTGTATATACTAAATGTTTCATGGATTATAATATCTATTTTAATTGCATTTTTACTAGTTTGAAAATGGAGGTGCAGACATTAGCAGTCGATGATTTTGATTGTGTAAGTTCTTATATAATTAGTGACTGGCTTTCATTTTCACTTCGCATTGTAATTGCTTGCACCCTAACCCATTTCTGTAATTATTTTTTAGAGTTCCGATTTCTTTCATTATTGTGCTAATTACTAAGCATGATTTTATATGCTTGCGTGCCATGCAAATTTTTCACTGCTTATATTTTTCTTAAACTTAAATTGTAATTTAGGAAGTTAGTAGCGATACGGAAGAAAGTAAAGAAGATGAAGTAAATTTATCGTATGGTCGCTTACTTCCTGTTAATGAAAAATTAAGCTCTGTTGAACTAGTTAAAGATTCCTATACATTTGGTCGAGATTCTAAATGCGATATTGAATTTTCTTCTTCACATTTCCCTGCAAGCATTTTCTCGACATTGAGCAAAAAACATTTTACAATTTTGAGGGTAATTTTCTTAACATTTTTATTGCATATTCTTGAAGCATTACATAATCTGATTGATTTTATATAAATCCACATTATTGAGGGAATTACTTCATTGTATTTATTTCGTTATGCCATTTTTAACCGCATTTGGTTTTTGTGTAACCATAATATGTTTCTTTGTTATTATTATTTTTTATTATTATTATTATTATTACTTACGTGCTAGCGAACGGGTTTCTCTTTCTCCGCGAGTGTATTATCAGCGATTTATTCGCTGGTGTTACGGAATTAGCTGACGCGAGAGAAGCTCTTCGCAACAAGAAGATAACCCTGCTTCATCAGCTATTTGCAAAACTGAATGATGAACAATCTAGAGAGGCATTGCTTTACTTATTTTCTGCAAGTACGAATCTCACTCAATATTCAACTTATAACTGCACTCAAGTCACACCTACAAAACATAGATTCTTCTACATCTGCAAATCTAACAGGAAAAAATCTCTCTGTATCAGCCTGAATCATTTACCGCAACATATATCTTACCAGAAAAAAGCTCATCTAAAGAAATCAGGACATTATAATCGGGATCATTAGGAGAAAAGACCTCGGCTCCCAAGTTCCTTAGAGAAGACACGACTACTCTTATAATATCCAGGTCTATTAAGGACGTTCGGCCGAATTCATAAAAATAGTAGGTAGAAGCCTACCCCCCCCCCTACACACACACACACAAGCTTGAACATGTTGTCATCAACACTGGTCTTCTTGACGCATTAAACTCTCCAAATTGCTTCAAAGACAATTTCGAAAATCTTATTAACGCTATCCGTAAAAAGTTCTGTCCTAAACACATCCATCTTATCAAAATCATTCCCTTCTCAAAGCAATCAATTTTGTACAAGAACTCTTTATTGAAAAGCTAAACAAAATCATGCGTTCTTTCCAAAAGTCAGATGTCCACATAATAAGAAAATTCGCATATTTTATGTCCGGTTTCAAAACTGGCAATTCTAATCTCAAGGCCTCCACGTAAAAGAACTCTGTTGTTGTCTCACAAATCAACCGTCATTTCAATATTCCATCACCCCCACGAGAAAACCTCTCTTTGCGCAGACCTGTTCTTATGCTCTAGCAACTTCCCACTCTCCTCAACATTCGCATTTATCGGAAAAAGATCTTAAACAAATTACTCGGTGTGTGCTCTACAAACTTCTTAATCGATCTTAAAATGAGGTTAGTTTTATCTATTTTAATATTGTATTTGCACACTACAAGTATTCACATTTAGTAACCCCAACTAAAATTTCAATTCACTATCATTGCAGTAAAAAAAATTTTTCACACAAGAATCTCAATTTATTGATCGCAACCATTAAATGTAATTTAATTTTGTTCATTTTTGAAACATTCAGAAAATAATTTTAATTTCTGGAGATATGGAATGTAAAAAATTAAAACGTATCTAAATATATGAAGTTTATCAGCTAATAAAACGCATTTTTTCATATTACTAGTGAAAGTGGGAGAAATACCATATTTGCTTTAACTGAAACTCGGGTTTGCGATAATAAATGTTATAATCCTGAGCCATCCTATTTAAATATGTTTTAATAAAATAGAATAGGCAGAGATGGTGGATTAATGTTACTAATTCCTAATTTTATTAAAGCTAGAGCACGATTGGATTTAGAAATTGAATATAGTAGATTTGAAAGTCTAGGGATAGCCGTTCCTTCGGTAAATTTAAACGGTAAAACTGAATTACTTAATGTTTGCTATAATACTTACAAAAATCTCTTGTCTCACTTTATTGAACACAAAAAGCTTGTACTAGACATTGCTATAAACGAAAATAAATTTATTAACATTCTAGGTGATTTTAATGCAAAATTCTTTACTAAATATGAATCCGAAAAGGTTTATAGTATATGCAATGAATATTCTCTAAATATAGTAAATGACAGTGCTTCTAGTAGGTATAAAAATCTAATTGATAATTTTCTGAATGATAGTTTTTTAAGTTTCCGAACTTATGTATTTGAATCGCTTACTGATCATAATTTGTGTATCAACGTTAGCAATCTTTGTTCAAAAATTTTGGCGAAAAAATTAATGTATAAATGAGATTATACGAATTTTTCAGATAGATTTCGAAAATTTAGTTAAAATGTTTCTTAGGACTACATTTATACATTACACTCAGGGAGTTACATGTTACAATTTATTGAAAAGCAACTGAATTTTGCTTTAACTAAGTTGGCGCCATATAAAAAACAACTTGTTACTCAAAAGCTACGCTTCATTAATCAGAATTGACGGGATACCGCCGAAATTAAGCATCACGTCGCGTATAAGAATCAATTACATCAATTAGCTCGGAAAACTCAGTGTGATGTTAATTGGAGTAATTATCACGACGCGAAAAAATTAAGAAATTGTGCAGGGCTAATCACGATAAGCGTGTAAGAGAATATATTAAAATGAATTAAAAATTCTATTTCAGAAAATATAGTTCAAATTGCAAATCGCTTGAATGCAACGTTTCATTTTAACAAAGTTAGAAACAATTCTATTAATTCTAATAAAATCTAATTGTAATAAATTTAGCTTTCGTCTATCAACTTATCAAGAGCTGAGGAGTTTTGTTTCTAAAATCGATAAAAACAAATCGATAGGCTCTAACAGAATACCATATTTTATTATTAAAAATTACTTTCACATATTTGGCAATAATTTACTTTTAGCTTTCAATCAAGCATAATGGATAACGAATTCCTTCCAAAAACTGAACGATACTGATGTTTCCCCTGTTTATAAAAATGGTGATCGACTAGACGCGCAAAATTGTCGACCAATTTCAATTACTCATACATTTTCAAAACTATTTGAAAAGTTAATCACCGAATTTATTGCTGAAAACAAAATACTTTCAGATAATCAATTTGGATTTCGTTCCGGTCACAGCACAACGGATGCTATTTTATCAATTACCGAACAAATTAAGTTAAATTTGGATAAAAACTAACATGTACGATCGCATTAATAGATTTGAGTAAGGCTTTTAATTCAATGAATTTTAACATTCTGGAAAAAAAAGTTATTGCAACAAGGATTTGGAAAAAATGCTGTAAACTTTTCGTCGACAGCGAGTTCGAATAGATAACGTCTTCTCTAGCTATATTGATCTAGATCAATTCTTTTTGCATTCTATGTAAATGATTTATCATATTCTAAAGATTCCATTATATATCAATATTCTGATACTTGTCTAAAAATACAGAAAAGAACGCAATTATATCGGCAAAATTATAACAAAAAGATGTTAAATATCTATTGAATTAGTTTACTCTAAATAAATTGAAAATTAACGTAGATAAAATCAAATTTATAATATTTCATCCTAAGAACCTCGCCGAAACTTCTGAAAAGATTACTCTTAAAAATAATGATACTTCTATACAACAAACAAATTGCGTAAAATTTAGGAGTCGAATTAGATAAGCATCTAACATTTTACAAATTCTTTAATTCTAAAATTCAAAAGATGGCCAATGGAGTAAAAATGCTGTATCCTATTCGAAATATAGGGAAAATGTACCACAAACAATAAATAAATGCATTTATCTTTAGTCATTTTCAATATTGGCTGTACGAATTCTAAATTTTATTCCAAAGCATGAGTCCGTTCATTACATTAAAATTTATTATGACAGGCTTTCTCCTATATATGTTATTGATTTTCAATCGTTATGTATAATATATAAATATTTATCATAAACGTGATTCCTTAAAATTTCTAAAAAATTATATTATTTCTAGTAAACGAACGAAAAAGTTGCATAGCATATTTCCGAGTTCATTTACATCTATTGCCGCGAAGAAATGGAATAATTTATATCAATCTATATATAATTTACCAAATTTAAAAAATTTTAAGAAAAGAATAAAAAATTGTTAGTGCAAATTCAAAACTCACTCGGGGAAGTCAACATCGCAGAAAACTTAGTGTGGAAATAATTTACTATAATTTTGTACATGTGTATATTTATTGTACTGTTTTTTTTGTTTTTAGTTTATAGATGTTTATGTATTAACCTCTCAGCGCGTAAGGGTATAACTATCTGATATATTTCTATTTTATGTGTTGATATATGCAAAACATTAAAAAATATATACTACATGGCTATATTTCTAAAAAAAATTATGACATTTTTTTATAATGTGCCATATTTAGCACATTGGGCTTTCTTTTCAGAAAATATCTAAGAGTATAAAATCGCAAAGATGTATATTTAATGAAAATTCCATTTTGTTCAAGCAGAGTCAAATTCCGCGTTTTGTGCAGGTGATGTCTGTTTTGGCATCATGACAATGTCTTCATCTACCTCTATTCTCACTAAGCTCTGGCAAATATGCAATTTGCTCTTTTATTTTGTTGTTCTTTATCTTCTCTGTCATCCCATTGTTATCTACTAAGTGCAAATACCGCAAAATTTCCAGAAATCGATTTCTTGACATGTTTTTTGCAATTGTACGGATTCGTATGAAGTGTTCTCAGTACGTTCGTATATTCTCTAGTTCATCAGTAATAAATTGTATTAAAGTTCTACGTACCTAATTTATGACAAAGATATATAACTATATATATATATATATATATATATA
>CABFPE010000122.1:1504348-1519260 GCA_900660155.1 Hofstenia miamia | reverse complement strand
TATATATATATATATATATGTAAATATATATATATATATATATATAAATTTATATATATATATATATATATATATCAAAGCGTTCTAAATTGAAAGTCCACGCCATCCTGCGACTACGAAATTACTTGGAGTTCTAGCTTACAGAAACATGAATTAAGCCAATGTGTACTTTTTATATTTAACAATGAGCGCTATTAAATGAAGCCTGTGGCTATTATGCATACTCAATTTGTGCTTTTTTGCAAAAGCGGTAGTCGCGAGCGCTCAGTATAAAACTCATAGTACTTAGCGCCCGTATAAATATATATATAGAGTAAAAACATACATAATATAATTTAAAATATAATATTTTTCCTGTATTGAAACTATACAATATTTTTCGGCACTTCAAATATAAAACGAACTATGCTGAGGCCTGAAGAGCTTTACCTCAATTTCAATGTCAACCAATAAATTATCCGCTTGGTTGTTGCTGATGATTTTGAATAGCATTGCGCCTTAATTCGTTTTCGTTGAGGCCTAAATTATTGCGCCTCAATTCCATATTCCACTTTAATATTTTACAGCAAAAATACTATTTCGCTAGTCATTTGCCCAATATCAATACATGCGATGAGGCCAGTTGCTCTGTGCCTCTAGCCAATCAGATTATTGCACAGCGCCACGAGTAATTTGTTTTAAATTTCAAATGCATAATATATTTCATTTTTTGCATTGTAGCAATAGGGTTTTGAATTACGAAATAACACAATAAACAGTGAGCATTCAGTATTTTTTGTACATAGGCATTGATTTCTATTATATATAGTAGAAATCCATGTCGTAAGATATCTTTCTTCTTGTAAAGCAGCATCAAAAAACGCATTCTCAAAATAATTCAACATTTGCTAAAATTTTACGTTTTTTATGATACAAAATTTTAATTTACAGTAATATAGAAAATGCAAAGTACTGTGTAGCTTAATAATATTGGGATAATGTTGGTTACAGACATATATTCATTTATTAATGGATATACTATTGGAGTTCAACCAATAAAATATTGAACTCCTGGTTTTGTCCTCTTTAGCTATAATTTTTTAACATTTACTAATCTTAGTTTTTAAGCACTATTTAAATCGTTTTAGAAAAACGGATTAGTTATGCGCAAACACAATATTTACTTTTTAGTTTTCTTACAAAATTATTTTTCCATCTGAGAATACTGGAACTTAAAAATTGGGCATCATTTGACACTGGTTCAGATGCATCTATATTCATACGAATACGAAATAGAGCCTTGACTATTTATACGTAAAAGTGTAATAAACAAATATTCGCATGCCTAGGCATAATGTAAAATAGTTAAGTTGAAATGGCTAGTACTGCTTAGAGCTAGAGCATGCTGATACAGGGTTTTCACAATTTGGATAGAAACAACTGATAGACGTGTTTTTCAGGGCTCAAAATACTTTGCGATAATGTTGTTAAGCGGCGGTACAAGATCCAAAATGGATTCGCTCTTAAAAGGAGATGTTGACGCGCACATGTGAGCAAAGATAACAGCAGTTTTGGAAAATATTCCTTTCATGGAATGGCTGTAATATACATATTACATTGTCGAAACGTTCCATTTTTATTACAATTGAATTTTATACATTATTAAAATGGTTACATTTCATAACGTGTATTTTAGCGTATTTTTGTATTTAGGTCAGCATAAAAAGCAGCTCCTTAACCTTAATGATGAAATATCCCTTTCACTCAAGTCTACAAAAGGTAAATAGATTCGCCAAAAATCTAAGTTTCTTGAATTTTTAGTTTACGTGTATTTGTCCAAACAATCTGTAACACCTTCAGAATTCACGTCAGAATTTTTGGATCGTTATACAATCTCTAAGGAGTTGGGAAGGTTTGTATTTCAATATTATATTGCACTGTAAGTGGATTTCTTTTGCTTTAAAAATTTTCAAAAGTAATTTAGTTTAACATCTCACTTGTTAAGACTTTTGAGCAAAAGTTTATTGTATTTTTAACGATTATGTTCTGCTCTAAAAGGGATTTTTAGGGTTTAACATTTCCAAAGTCAGTTGGATATTTTAGGGGTGCATGTGGTACTGTGTACCTGGCGTTTTCTAAGGGCGATTGTCGTCAGTTTGCAGTAAAAGTTGTCTTGAAAAAACATTTTTCTGTTGGAGGTACTTGTCGCATGGATAATTCTGATTCAGTTCGAAGGGAATGCGAAATTCTTAAAAAACTCACACATGTAAGTTTTGAAATTAAACTAAGATTGTTTATATATATATATATATATACATTATTATATGTTTATTTTTACATATAGTTTCCTTATTGCTCTTTATTAGCATTTTTATTTC
This sequence comes from Hofstenia miamia, assembly GCA_900660155.1. NCBI lineage: Eukaryota > Metazoa > Xenacoelomorpha > Acoela > Hofsteniidae > Hofstenia > Hofstenia miamia. Next base: position 1,516,903 of record CABFPE010000122.1, on the reverse strand, counting down.
TGTATCACCTAACTGAGCATGCAACTATATTAAAATACTTTTTCAATTGTTATAGTTGGAGATGCTCATTCTCCCCGTTTCCAATATGTCAAAGTTGCTTCGATTTTAATACACTTCCCATCATATTACATTTGAAGAAATTAATGGCCAGAAGATTGATCTTGAATTATATAATGGTCGATGGAAGAATTTTCGATTTTATTGCATAGAGTCCTTTTTAATCCACACGATGCGTCAAGTAGATAAAACTTCGAAAATAACAATGTTTGACAAAATACTTTTTGAAAAGATAATATAAAATTCTAAATATTCATTAATATTTTCTTTTCAGAAAGAATGGATGCGCCACCAATCTCACTTCTCATCACTCCGACTTTTTGAGATCTATCTGGGATCTACAATAACAGAGGACAGACTATCAGACAGTTCCAATCAAACGGTTTCAGTTTTTAGAAACCGAACCAAACGCTTAAAGTTAATAACTTGAAACGTTTCAAACCAAAATTACTGCACAAAAAATCAATAAAAAATAAATCGGAAAACTTACATTAATATTCATATATTATTAATTTATAAATTCGGGTAAAAAGTTTATAACCAAATTTCAAACGGCATTAAACCGTTTGTAAATTAGTTATTATAAACCGAAACCAATCCGAACTTCTTGTAATTCTGCTTTCAAGCAGATAACTATGAAGTGATTGATAGATTTGCTTTCAGCAACCGACGTTCTGAATTTACTTGGTTTTTCGCCTGCCTCCACCATCAGTGAAAACCTGCGCGCGGCCTCTCTGCACATAAGTCTATTGAAAGGAAATGCGTGAATATTTTAATTTCATTGTACTTATTTCAAGGAGGTTTTTATTTGTTACTGATTCGGAATTTATGTTAAAAGTCGCCACACGTTTAGTTTCTTATTATAACCAAAGATGTATTGATTATTGATCAGCTAGTAATTTTCCTTATAGTTGGAGCCTTCCGTGTTTCCAGTTTCAATTTGTTCCACATGCAGCGGACGTATGTGATATATGATGAATCCCAGTATTTGTATTTTATTAAGGTGTTATTTATTAAGTGAAGGGACCGTTTATTTGCATTTATATATTTCTTTAGAAAACTATTCCCGCAGTTTAAATCATCTATGCATTTGTAGATGTACATTAAACAGTCGTATATAGTGATAAATAAAGGTGACAACAAGGACGAGTTACGTACGAATTTACTAGTTTCTAGTAAATTGATGTTAAACATTGTAATTATCGACCTGTTAAAAATTTTATTTAATCTTGCTTTCTGTTCTAAATTTATGTTACTTAGCAAAATACATAGATATCTGTAATGACTCATTACAAGTGCATCCATTGCTAATATACTCTGTGTTAAACTTTTAATTTGTTTTAGGTATTGAATTCCAGAGGCCATTCTTGTAATTTTGGTCTGCACGAATTTTTTTAATGTCAGCTGACTATCAATTTCAACACCCAAATACTTCACTGTTTCAGAAGATTCAATCAATTCAGTTTCATTAACTCTTAATTTTTGATTTTTTTAAGAGTGTTTAGCTTCTTCTTTGGCACAAAGTTGAGGAATTCTGTTTTACTTTCATTCATTGTCAGTTTATTTTGTTTAAAAAATTTACGTATACTATCGATAGTTGTTTCTAGCTTTTTTACTGCCACTACAAGATTTTCGTCTCTACTTACAATACAAACATCATCTGCAAATTATGTCATTTCACAGCCTTAGGAGTATTTGTAGATGTCATTGACGTACAAATTGAAGAGTATCGGGCCTAACACTGTTCCTTGAGGAACTCCCTTCTTTATTGATAAGAATGACGAGAAAGTGTTCTCAATTTTTACTGTTGTTTTCTTTCTATTAAAAAGCTGTTTAATAGTGCCCGCGAATCGCTGCTAAAGCCATATTTTTCTATTTTTTTCTCTAGAATTAAAAAAGTCTAAGAAATCAAAGGCTTTACTCAAGTCTAAAAGAGCGACACTACTACTCATGCCTTTGTTTAGATGAAATCGAACCTCCTCAGTAAAAAGTAGTACAGCATCAGTGGTACTAAAGCCTTCCCTATATGCAAATTGTCGTGGTGACAGTATGTTATTTACACTGACATACTTCATCTCGTTGGCTAGAGCTTTTTCGAAAATTTTTGCAAACGGATTAGTGATGGATATTGGCCTGTAATTTTTGCATTCCTTGGGGTCCCTTTTTTATTTACAGGTGTTATATCAGCCTGTTTCAAAATTTTTGGAAATACGTTAGTGTGAATGGCTTGGTTGAAAGCAAAAAGGAGAGGTTAACAAAAAATTGAGGCATACTTTTTGATGATGAATATTGGTATCCCAGTGCTGCCACATGATGTGTTAGTGTCTAAACTTTGGATTATTTTTATTAAACCATGTTGTTATATAGTAACCTCTCGCGAATCTGCGCACCCGTTTAAATGCGCACCTACGTTTAATTGCGCATTTTTTCACGATTTTTTCTGAATTCAAGTTTTTAATCAAAATTTTAAGATTTCTCATATTCAAATGCTTGTTTTGTATAAATTTTTTAGCTCTTGAAAAGGCTCCAGTCATTCAAAAGAAAAAGCTTAGAACAAGTCAAGCTGCTGTTGCTTAAAGAAACATAATTTTAACTGTCAGTGCTACTCAACATATCTGAACAATATAAAAAGAAAAACATGATAGTAGCGATAAAGAAAAAGGCTTTTAAAGCAAGAAATTGACTACCAATCAAAATAAACGTGACATCTAAGTATTTCTGTCCTTTTTACTAAACATGTCATTGATAGTAAGCTGCCGTTTTTCTTTTGTTTGGAATCCTCTTCCATGGCACTTGCTTTGCAAAGCAAGCGTTGAAAATGTTCACAAGTCGTTTTTAATTCATCATAATATTTTCCAGCACCAGACACAGCCTTTGATGAAGACAACTGAGAATTAAAATTGATTGTTTTTAACAGCATTGATTTCAGGCCTTCATACTCCACTAGATCCTCCCCATCTTCAGAATCTTCTTCGTGTACTTCCTCGTCCTGTGGCAATGCCGATGTTCCAGGCATGCTTATATCTTTGATATCATTGTTTACATCGTTGACCTCTTCCAAAATACTTTGAGTATACTCGCTATACTTTTTATCATTAATTGTAACAAAATCCTGAATATCTTGGTCAATTATTTCAATGTCAAGACTTGAAAGCCTGACAATCAGTTCTTCAAATGAAAGAGGATCATCACTCCCTGTAGTTAGGTCAATTTTCCAGTCAGCTTTAGTAAAAGCATTCCTGATCGTTTCTTCTGATATCAATTTCCACGCATTGTTGGAAATATTGGCAGCGTCCAGAAGGGTTGCCGGCATTCCGTGGTCNGTTTGGAATCCTCTTCCATGGCACTTGCTTTGCAAAGCAAGCGTTGAAAATGTTCACAAGTCGTTTTTAATTCATCATAATATTTTCCAGCACCAGACACAGCCTTTGATGAAGACAACTGAGAATTAAAATTGATTGTTTTTAACAGCATTGATTTCAGGCCTTCATACTCCACTAGATCCTCCCCATCTTCAGAATCTTCTTCGTGTACTTCCTCGTCCTGTGGCAATGCCGATGTTCCAGGCATGCTTATATCTTTGATATCATTGTTTACATCGTTGACCTCTTCCAAAATACTTTGAGTATACTCGCTAGACTCTTTATCATCAATTGTAACAAAATCCTGAATATCTTGGTCAATTATTTCAATGTCAAGACTTGAAAGCCTGACAATCAGTTCTTCAAATGAAAGAGAATAATCACTCCCTGTAGTTAGGTCAATTTTCCAGTCAGCTTTAGTAAAAGCATTCCTGATCGTTTCTTCTGATATCAATTTCCACGCATTGTTGGAAATATTGGCAGCGTCCAGAAGGGTTGCCGGCATTCCGTGGTCAATTCCAGCTGACCCTCTTGCTTTTCCTTTTGCTTGCTCTTTCAACACCAATTTGATTTCAGTATCAAGTTCATAGAAATCTAAGAATTTTTTTAAATACATAAATTTGCATCTCTTCTTCAAAGCAGCAATGATGCCGAGGTCGCAGGGTTGCTTCCAACTCGTCACATTAGCTGGCAAAAACCATGTTTTTACATTTGCCTTTTCAATCTTTTTGAAATGACCAGGAGCGTTGTCCATAATCAACAACACAGGTTTACCAGTTTTCTTCCTTATTTCTGGTAAGACCACTTCGTCAAACCATTTTGAACATGCCGGTTTGCCCATCCATGCTCTGTTCTGATTGATATACACTAAGGGCCATTTTCTACCCTTAATACATGCAGGTGTCTTAGGTTTCCCAATCATACACAAGGGAATCTTGTGTGTGCCAGTTGCATTGGCACACACCACTAAAGTTACTCTTTCTTTTGCCTTTTTCCTTCCTCTTGTAGTTTTAACATCTTCGTCAGGAAGCAGAACGGTATACTTTGGTAGCACACGAAAGAAGAGCCCAGTTTCGTCCATATTGTAAATATTTTCNTTGGAAATATTGGCAGCGTCCAGAAGGGTTGCCGGCATTCCGTGGTCAATTCCAGCTGAACCTCTTGCTTTTCCTTTTGCTTGCTCTTTCAACGCCAATTTGATTTCAGTATCAAATTCATAGAAATCTAAGAATTTTTTTAAATACATAAATTTGTATCTCTTCTTCAAAGCAGCAATGATGCCGAGGTCGCAGGGTTGCTTCCAACTCGTCACATTAGCTGGCAAAAACCATGTTTTTACATTTGCCTTTTCAATCTTTTTGAAATGACCAGGAGCGTTGTCCATAATCAACAACACAGGTTTACCAGTTTTCTTCCTTATTTCTGGTAAGACCACTTCGTCAAACCATTTTGAACATGCCGGTTTGNCAAAACCTCAATCAAACTGTATAGCTTTTCTTCCAGATCTAGATATTAAGCTTTTGTTGCCCTAGAAATAGAATTCTGAAGCTGATCAGACAATTGCTCAGAATGGGACTTAATTGTTTCTCTGTTGCTCCAAATATACCGAATTGCTGACTCACTGACATCATACTTTCTTCCCAAACTTCTCTTGCTTGGAGGCTTCGCTTGCGATAACTCCTCAATAATTTCCAACTTTCGCTTCACAGTTAATTTCGCTTTACCTTTGCCTGACATAATCAGTTAACTTTAAACCGCTATTATTTTTATTTAAAACTAACTCAAATGACTTACAATTATGATAACTGCACCACTAAATAAATAAACAATTATTAGTGCAATCAAATTTAGATCTACAATGACATGGGAAAGTCCCTAAAGCAAATAAACAAACAAACAATATGGCCTCCGCGAATCTGCGCACCTCCGTTTAATTGCGCACTTTTGCCGTGGATTCAATATGCGCAGATTCGCGCGAGGTGACTGTATGTATTTGAAATCAAAATTCATATCAATTGGGTCAATCTTGTTCTCAAACGGTATTTCTTCACCTGCATAAAGTCCCAGTTTAGTGAATGCATCATTCATTTGATTAGCAATGCTCTTGGGATCCCTTAATTTGGTGCTATTAACGGTTATTTCTGATATGCTACTACTTAAGTTCTTTTCTCTGTTTAAAAACCTATTTAAAAATTGCCACTTATTTTTTGCACTATTTAACTTGTCATATAAATATTTTGCTTGAATTTTCCTATTATTTGCTTTAAGTTTTGTTAATTTGGTCTTAACATCATTATATATGTTGGTATTTGTAGTGGTATGATTTTTGCAGAGGTCTTGCCATGCTTTTCGGATTTTACTTTCAATTGATAGAATTTCTTCATTGTACACTTCCTTACAACTATGTACTTTAATGTACTTATTCTTAAAAGGTGCGACTTTATCTAAGCAATTTTTAACATTTGCTATCATAAATTTAATCATATCTGAAGAGCTGTTCATATTGTAGATATAGTCCCAGGTGATATTTCTGAGTTCTCTAATGAATACAGGCTTCTTAAAATTTTGAAAACTACGACTGTATATTCTTTTTCTGCAATCTTAGCCTCTTAGTTCGTACAGGCATAGGTTATGGTCTGAGAAGGAGTTTAATATAAAGTTGAAAAGTTAATCTTCCTTATGTTTGTCAGGCAGTAATCTATCAATGATGTGCCTCTTGTAGTTATATCTTTGTTTAGCATGCTTAATTGAAATTCATTGCACAGCAGTTTAATACGATTCAACTCATTGTGGTTTAGAAAATTTCTATTGTAGGCACCTAACAAGATAATGTTTTCATGTCGGGTCAAGACTCTTTGTAATTCTTATATTTTATGAAATCACTGCATATGTTTTTCCTCGGTGAATAGCTTACATTGCTTTTGATCTCAATCCAAAGAGTTTAAAAAATCTCGTGATTTAATTCTGACGGAGTAATAGTATTTTGGAATTAACAGCATCAATCCACCGCCTTTGGAACCTCTATTTTTTTGGAAAGAATTGAATGCATTAATGTCTAAATTATACAGATGTTTTGGATGCTCATCATTCAACCAAGTTTCAGTGAATGTGAAGATTGTGTTTTTCCCGATTGTTTCACTAATTTCAATTAAATCTTGTCTCTGTGCAGGCATACTTCTTACGTTTAAATATGCGAATTTAGTGTTATTTTTAATTGGTTTTGTTATTTCCCGTAACTTACTACTATCAATTACTTGCGGACCAGGGTTTGGATGCATATCACCTGCTTGTAACAAAATGGATAAGGTTATGTAAAATAATAGGTGGCGAAGCGTACACAGTACAAAACTCAATCTTGCACTTAAAAAAGCTCAATTTTGTATGAAAACGCTCATGAACTCTGTTTATATAGATGAGATAAACCTATTTGCAATTATTTAGTCAAAATATTCAAAACTTGTAATATTTGCTGCAATGCAAATAATAGGAGAATCATTTTCACATCTTGGGAAATAAGCAGCAATCCTCCCGCTTCTGAACATAAATCATTTCCAGACGTATGTATCTCTTGTAGTGTCATAATAATTGCTAAAAGATTACTGCAAATTGCAATAATAGATCGATAGTTTGATGACCATCTTGAATCTTCAGCTTGAACTAGTGAGAGATTAGATAATTCTAATATCTCTTGTAATGCCAAAAGAATCACAAACTTTAAAAAGAATATCTGAAATATCTTTTGCTGTTGTTGATTCAAGAAGTTTTAAGTCAATGAAACAATCTTTATGTTGACCATTACTTGCAATATAGGATTCAGCTTAAGTTTTTAGTCTGTAGATACTTGATATATTCTGTTGATTGATTCAGTCTAATGCAAATAGTCGTGATTTGCAGTAGGAAACGAGATCAGCATCAAATGGTATTATTATTACCACAGACAGTAGTTATATTGATGTCATTAGTATCATGAACAAATACGCCAAACATGGATCTACATTGTGGGACTCATACTTTGATTTTATTAAAAATCAGGGTTACAAAAAATGACGTGTTTGTATCTGTCAGTCAATTTTCCAAAATCATCATCGCTTCCTGCTATTTACACTGCTTCATAGAAAAATGTGAGGCTAGTGATAAATGTGTCCTTTCCATTATGTGATTACGCTTCTTATATAAAATTTATATACATGTGTAAATCAGGAATCTACAATGAATACACTTCTGTAGAAAGGGATTCATAATTCACTTATGTATTGACATTTTTGTTTTCATCTTGGAAACTGCCCTTAATTTTAGCGTATTTACGCAAAACCTCATTTGTTCCGATAGCAATATATCCCACCAATTGTCTTCACATTCTGCATGTTTTATTTAAAATATTACATCCCTTAGATACAACAGTGAATGTGAATTTAGCAACTGACACCATTCGTCAGTATAATTTTTCACAAATATGATGTGTACTATTTATATTATTTTTATTTTGATTTATTGTATTGTATGATGTTTAGCCTTGTATTATTCACATAGAAGACGTTTATGATTACCCAGATAAGACTTTCATCGTACTCGAACGGTCAGTTTTCAATTTCTATTCTAAATTTTAAACTTTACTTAGATCTCCATGTCAAAGTTCGCAATTTTCAATATATTTTTTATGCATTTTTAATACAATTGCACTAAATCATTTTATATTTTTTTACACTCTTATTGAAATTATTATTTTTTTAATTGTTTGCTATCACTTTATTATTTCATTCATTTGGGTTATGTTAATTTTGGGTGATTTTCAAGAAAACATTCTTTTCGATTAATAAATTCAGTTTTTACCTTCGATATCAATTTGAAATGTACTGATATTGGGAACCAAGCCTCGCCAATAACATCTGAGGATTTTAGAGTCACTGTTTTAAAATATGTAGAGTGAATCTTTAGTGCAATGGGAGGAGAGCTCTTCGATTTTATTGTTGAATCAAAAACCCTCACAGAATCCACAGCCAAACTCATCTTCTATCAAACTGTTCTTGCTGTTAGCGTACGTACTTCAGTTTTCATAATTTTGATTGTATATACTGTTATTGTGTAATTTCAGCACTGCTTATCATAACGTGCTGGTTTGCATTTACATGTTCAGGTTCATTTAATCGCAAGTACAAAAACTCTACCTTATGGTGGTTGATGTGAGGTTTTCACATTTACATTTTAATTGACAAGTCAGGCTTTGCAAATGTTTAGCTTCGCTTGTATTTAAGTCAGCCGAGTATAATTTTTAATGAAACCATTTTTGGATTTGAATAAAATTTTCTATGCTGCTTTTGTGGGATGTGATTGATTTTATTCCCTATCTCGTACTGGTTGATCATCTTTAAAACTGCATAACAGCTAGATGGTTTGCACTTTGACTAGCGGGTTGGCATCCCCGGGATTGTTTGTTAATTAAAGGCTTTTGGCGATTTTAACTCAGCTTGTGAAATTAGCGTTTTGTTTAAACAGGTGTTCTTTAGTATCTTCATTCCAACAATGTCATTCACAGAGACCTGAAACCCGAGAACATTCTTATGGCGTACGAAGATGGCAGAACTTTAATAAAGTTAACTGACTTTGGTCTTTCAAAAGTTGTTGGTGAAACTAGTTTTATGAAAACCGTCTGTGGAACCCCCAATTACCTTGCACCCGAAGTTCTGGCAAGTGGTGGCGTCAGTAATAACGGTTATAACAATATCATAGACTGCTGGAGTCTTGGCGTCATCCTCTATATTCTGTAGGAGTTTTACACTAATATATACATATGAAAAAATTGTATTCATTTTTTACTATGGTTGAAGTATTCGAAATATTTTGTGGATTATCATATTTGCGTTTCGCCATAAGCAATGTACATCCAACTACGTTTTGCGAATAAATTCCCGTTAATTATGAATTATATCAGAGATTGCATTGAATTTTGCACATTTTAATAATAAATCATATATTTGTAAATATTCTGAAATATTTCTGAAATATTATCCTTTTAGTTTGTGCGGGTATCCGCCGTTTAGTGACGAAGTCAAGAACATGCCTCTTGTTGAACAAATTAAAAAAGGAAAAGTCAGTTTCGACAAGCGATATTGGGGCAAAGTATCCGCATCGGGTAATAATTTCTGTTTTGTCAATGCATTTATTGGATGTTCATAAATTATACATTTTTAGTGACTGTTGCAGTGACTCCTATTACACCAAACAAATTATACATATATATTATATATATATATATATGTGTGTGTACTCTCGCACATCTTCATTATCGCTTTTTAGCCAAAGACCTTGTCAAAAAATTAATAGTGGTTGATCCCTCTAAGCGGTTAACCGCGGAGAAGACACTTCAACATGAGTGGCTACAAGTTAGTTTTTCTATTAGTTACTATGTATTGTTTTGTTGTTTAAATTTAGTTAAACTTTTCGCTCGATGGAGACTTACAGACCTGGAAAAAAGTGTTGAGACACCCATTAATTTTTTGCGTTTGAGTTATTATCTACACAATGTTACAATCAGGTAATGAAACGCCATTATATTGATTATGAAAACTAGAGAGAACATCCTTGTTATTATTGGGGAAACCATAATTTTGTTTGTTATATATCTGAAAAAACTGAACGCAACAACAAATGACTTCGGACAAAAGAAATGGGATGGCACTATAAAAGTGAAAAATGACAAAAAATATTAGTATTCGTCATACCCAAGGATTAGTCAGCAACAGAAAAAGTGTATTCAGTTAGACTTCGAAGTTCATTAGTATCAGACAATCCATCGATTTTGCTGAATCTCCTCATTAACCCAATTGGGTATGATAGAGAGAAGTTTTTCAAAAAATCACCAAAAATTTCATAAAATTCTGGTTCAATCACTTTCCAAGGATCCTCAATATTCGAAGATTAACGTTTTGCTACTCTTGCTTTCAATTCTGTCCAAACATGCTCATTTATATTGAGGTCAGGACTTTGTACATGTCAATATGGCAAAAGGGCTTACTTCCCTTTCTTCGAAAAATTGGTGAATCGTGATTTGTGACAAATTTAGACATTTTGGTAAAATAAAATCATATAATGGAGGAGTGCCAATAAATTTTATTAACACATAATTAGCTGAATATATTTTCCATCAACTTTGATGATCTTGCACATTCCATTTGCTGAAAGAATCTCTATGCCATTATCCAAATGCCGCCAAATTTTAAACACTAGAGTTGTGCTTTTGCGGCAAGCTTTCTGATAGCTCTGATCGCCTTCTAGTATACTCTAGGCGCCTAAAGCATGGCTCGTTTTGCTCTCAACTGAGGATATGGCCCCCAATCCAATACTTTTTTTTGCTTAATGCACACATCTGCCCTGATTTTTCTTTTGTTTCGGAAATATATGATTTTTCCATTGCAACTTTACAAATTCTACCCATTAGTTGACATCACACTAGAATTCCTCTAACAATGCATTTGCAGGGGTGATTAACTGCGCACCACGCTCGCTATAGATGGCTTCAAGTTTTTCTGGGATCCCTTTTCGATGAATAGAATAGTGCCTTTTCATCTTTATAAGTATATTTACGAAGATACCCTGTTTTATTGAGCACCAATATTGTTCAATCTTTCTTAAATTTTGTTATAAGGCACCCAACAGGACTTCTTGTAACATTGGTGAATTGACTGATGGAGGTCAAGCCTAACCCTTAATTATTTCTCAAAGTAATTAATTTTCTAATCGATTCAGGAAGATTGATTGTAATAACTATTCAAAAATTTAACTAAACATTATTTTAGAGTGCTGTCTCAATACTTCTGTAAAACTCTGAGAAATTCTGGTTGCATGAGATCCAAAGAGGAAACATTAAATAACAATTATATCGTTTTCAAATTGTTTTCTAGAAGCGTCAGGGGATATATTTTAATTTCTAACCTTTTAACCGATTATTGTACACAACAAAATCACTAAATTATTTTAATTATTCAATAGGTAACTATCTCAAGACTTTTGTCCAGATCTGTAGAATATGTCTATATTTTATATCAAAATTCTTAAATTCATCTTGTAAAAATGATATTTATTTTAATTTATAACAATTCCTCCCCCTAATTTTTTGGTTATAGGATATACAATGCTATACATTTTTTATTATCCATTCATTATTAAAGGTAAATTTGAGACTGATCTTTGACATCCTTCATTATTCGATGCTTGCTAATCCAAAAGACATTCTGTGGCATTAGTTTTGAAATTCAGCAACTACTTAATCAACCCGACATGACCTGAAGAAAAGTAAACACTCAATATAAATTACACCATTCTGGACTATGCGGATGACGGTGGAATACATAAGTTTAAAATGAGCGACCAATTCATTGCATGCTTCAATTAAAGTTTTTGCTATAGGTGTTGATGGAAATGACATATGTATCTTAACTACAATTCGTCCTTGAATGCCAGATTTGACCCATTATCGTAAATGACGAGTTTTCTCGAGATCAGTTGATAACAAATTGCGCATAAAAATGGAGACATTATAACCTGTCTTTTGTTCCTCAAAATTTCGTGTGCACACCTTTTTAGTTCATTTTCAAAGATATAGTGTACTGTAACAATAATACACGGTATTTGTCCAAAAATCCAGATTAAAGCACAAAAATTCGATGATTAGGCTTGGCGTGATATTATAGTTCGATCACAAAGTAATTTTTTCCCATATGGCAGCAATGTCCACAATAGCCTGAGTTTTTCGTTTAAGTGTGTTCATTTTCAGATGTTTTTATCTAAAATCACAAAATAAGGGTATTTATTTATAGTAATGCCACGTCAGGAGGCTAAGTAATGCAATTTATCATCTTTATGAGTTTTAAAGTTCTGTCAATGGATTTTATGCTTAAAGATTAAATGTGTTGTAATAATTCTGTTTAAATTCTTTATTCGTCATCGTTTCAAACTACGCATACATATAAATGCGATTCAAACTTTTCAGTAAGATAAATTGTGATTAAAAAAAGAAAAAACCGCTCCGTATATCTTGCACAAGCTAATGCTTTTGTTCTTAAGAATGGAATCTATTTTGTTATTTAAATTTATTAACCGGTTAATATTTTTCCAAAAAAACCAGTTGTTTATTTTTAAT
>CABFPE010000122.1:1478198-1504327 GCA_900660155.1 Hofstenia miamia | reverse complement strand
AAAAAAAGAAAAAACCGCTCCGTATATCTTGCACAAGCTAATGCTTTTGTTCTTAAGAATGGAATCTATTTTGTTATTTAAATTTATTAACCGGTTAATATTTTTCCAAAAAAACCAGTTGTTTATTTTTAATCCTAACGAGGTTTTTAACTTTTTTATGAATTCATGTACAAAAGAAGTTTTTTTGTGGTTATTTCTAAGCAGCAATAAACATCTCTGACGATTTCTACTACAATGTAATAGTTTTTTCTATAATGTAAGATCATTTTTGTCTAGTCGCTTTTTCGCTTACAACGAGGTTTTTCGCTAGTTCATAATACTAAGAATAACTTCTTAGAAAGTTTTAAATCTTACATTGAGTTGTGCTACTGGTAATACTTGCGCACATGATTGTTGTACAATATTGTTACGATCGTTTTTGTTCTTTGAAAACAAATTTATAATGACTGAGCGTTTGAAGCGTCAAAAGTATGCATATTTGGCGGCTCAGAGCGCAGTTGGTTTTGACAGCATTTGCAACCCATTCACCGAAATTCACGTTTTCGGGTGAATTACATTGCAAAGCAAGTGGAAAGGTGAGGAGAATTTCTTAATCCAGTTTCTATTTCTTCCAGTGAAAATTTGAGGAAATTGGCACCTGATCACATTCCAATTCTCCAATTTTCATGATCAAACTTTCGTGAATCACTGTATTCCTAACATAGTCAACTGATATATTAATTTTGTTAATTTTTACTATAGCAGTGACTAAGTGCTATAATATTGATCTAGAACTCGTGTTTAATTTGTTTGCACTTTGTTTAAATTGCTTTCGCGGAAAGCCATGTTTAATTAGCTTGCATTTCTGTCTAATTTGCTCGAAATTTTGTTTAATTCACCTGAGAAAATGTATATTAGTTAAGGCGGTATAATTGTTAATTATTTTAGGACGAAAAAGTAATTAAGCAAGCCAAACGGCTAATGTACCCAACCGAGTCATTCAATGGTATCGCTGACGAAAAGCCCAGAAAACGATTATCGTCCGAAGATTCATCGAACATTCTGCCCATTAAAACTCCTAAAAACTAGTTATTTTTGTAGATCCATGTTTATGAATATCAATTCTAATGCACATTTCACCTCCATTAATGTTTAAATTTCGATGATCAAATATTTTTGTGTTAGGTATTCATTTTTTCGACATAGGCTGTTCGTATTAGACAAGTACATTTTTCATTTTTGCGTTTTCTATATTTTAACCTTTGTTTAATCACTTGTATCTATTAAACTGATTCGAAATGTGGATGAAAATTGAAAGAAAATAAATGAAATTGGTTTTTTATTCATTCCAAAAACAAATATGTACAAATTATGAATTAAAAAGTTTTTTGCATAATACAATTCTTCTGTGGGTTTTTTATTGATCAGTTATATTCTCAGAATATGGTTTTCTGAAGCAATTACAAAATAGCATTTTCCAACGCAGTTGATGTTCATTTCTTAGATAATATGGCTGAGATAAGAGCGGTGTATGAAATACAATTTATAAAAGAATTCCATATATTCATCAATCAGGACTTGAAAGGAATGCGGTTTCAAGTAGCATGTACACTTTTAGCATTTGCCTTTATTATTGTCTTAATTGAACATTGAATCAAAACAAATCTAATAGTACTAAAGATAGAAACCTAGATTGAAAACATTTCTAAAGTAGTATATGAAATTACTTGCAACTGTGGTGCACAATTCATTGGAAAGACATCAAGAAATTTAATTAAAGAACACAAATCAATCGACCATCTCCGATCACCTAAATATCTGTGCTATGAAATTACATATAAAATTTTATCCAAGGCAATTGATAATTTTCAACTAAGCATTATGGAATCAATTTATATATAATTAAAAAACAAAGCTTAAACAGAAAAGATGAATATATGAATACAAACTAAATTTAGCGAAGATATTATATAAAGATTTAATTTGATGAATATTTTGTGAATTTTATAGCATGTTAAGTAAATGATTCGTTTCATTTTTAAATTCATACATAAACTCAAAAATTTCGAAAACAAATCTTTATATGGAGAATTCTGGAGTGGCTGATACTGTTAAAATTAATTACACAAGAAACTCGATATAACTAAATCAAAATCCATTTCAGATTAACAACTTTGGTATACTCATCATAACTGCTTACGTATTCATAATCAAGTAATCATTTGAAGTAATAAACGTAATTCTTTGCACATTTAAGCAGGACAGTAAATGTCAAGGTAGTTTATAGATAGCTCAAATGCCTTATCAGATAAGGCCGTTGGTATTTCTCACTGAAGTTGGGCCAAGATTCCGTTGCTACACTCTTAATTTATTTCTAATATCTAGTTTTGTGTCATTATTAATTTTGGAACATTACTACTTTCAGATGACCGTGGTAATAAAATTGGCATTTACCTAACGTGATAATCTTAAAATTTACAAATTTTAATCAGATATTTGCATTTAACTGAATGATACACAATTATTTAGAAAATCAAATGATCATTTCAGAAAGGATACACACATTATTAATAATTTCGTTGAAATTTAAAAAGTTAAATTAGCTTACGCATCGCAATATGATCATCATAGTAAAATTTTAAAAGGTGCGCAACAATCAAATATCTTAACCAAATATATGATAGATACTGTTCGATGTTTTTCATAGTAATTGATTTCATAAGGACAGTATCTTAAATGGATATCTTAATATAATAGACTTCGTGCAAGATGTTAACAACTTCCTGAAAGAGGTTTGATGACTTCTTTAGCTTCAATCATTTAGAGATCTTTAGAATTAAAGTGAGAATGTCTTCCTCAACCATATACGTTTTTAAACCATTCTCGATCATGGTTCAATAAGGCTTGCCGTTGCTTGCATTATTCAACTCAATGGTTATGGCGTCATTATGGCCAACATATTGCACAGTCCGCTTTAACTAGTTTGGGAAGTCCATCTACATATTTAACAAAACAGATAAAATTCTGAGTTGCTTCCATATGCTGAAAACCTTAAAATTACATGAATGCTAGTTATGAATTGTTTTAAGTCCTTTCCTTAAAAATTGAAATTTTCAAAGACAATTTACTGTTTAATAATAATCACTAAGTAAAAATTCTTCAAAAATGCTTAA
Source organism: Hofstenia miamia (assembly GCA_900660155.1). Taxonomy (NCBI): domain Eukaryota; kingdom Metazoa; phylum Xenacoelomorpha; order Acoela; family Hofsteniidae; genus Hofstenia; species Hofstenia miamia. The sequence goes on along the minus strand of CABFPE010000122.1, from coordinate 1,501,175 downwards.
GCTTTGCTTAGACTGGTAAAAAAAATTTTAGTCACCAAGTTTTATATATCCAACATACTTTATTCGTTGTTCAAGCTACTAGTAACAAGTTTAAGTTTACATTTTTTAATATGTAAAATATGCTCTCAAAAATCCAAACAAGAATAGGTTTGCTTTTGTACACAATCACATTTCATGGAAAACGATTTCTTGCAAAAAAGTACTTTTCAGTGCAGGTCTGGCACAAAAATTCTGCTATGCATATTAACCTTAAAAAGCCTAGAGTCCGTTTTAAGGGACAAACCGTTTTTCCATATTTTCAAATAATTTTCTCCAAGCTTATTTGCAAATTTGAAAATCTTCGGCCATTGGCAGGTCTTTTGGGGAACATGTTTTAATGCAATGTTGAAAATTTTATGAAAGCACATTGTTGTAGCTGAATTTTTTTTCTTCAAGAATATCGAATTTTTGAAAAAGATTTAAATTCTCTCTATATCTAATGTTCATGTATTTATAAGATTTTGAGCCCCTGGAAGCAACAAAGAACTTTGACTGTTCTTTGATATGTGCAAAGATATCCAATAACCGTTGAGGCGTGCCGTGAGCAATGTCAGAGGTAGATGGAATAGAGTCGGGCGGGGAATTTAGTGGGAGAAAAATGAGGAAACTTTCCTCTATAATGTGGTGCTTTCAGATGGAGCATAACTTTAATAGTTTTTGAGCTATAAGACTTTAAGGATCATTAAAATTTTACGAAAATCCACATGCTTTTTTATGTTAAACTGTAAAATTGTATAATTTTATGTATATTGATGCATATTAAAACATGCATAAAATCCTGTCTACAAATGATTATATTGAAAAGTTTGAGTCTATTAACAAAAAATTTGTTGTGGAGATTTGTTGATCAAATTTTTATTCCTATTGTATTGTGTGATACTTATGGTGTGAATTTGTAGGCATTTTTTTGGTAAGTCTGAGTTCCATTATCCTTACTCGCTCTATCAAAGCTTTCCGAATGTAGACAAACTATTGTACCTCTGAATCCGCTGTGCACGCCTAATCACGTAGCTAAATGCGAGGCTTTCAACCATTTTGTGACCCGCAGCGATCTGCGTTCTTGTCATTAGCAGTACTCCATTGCACAGAAATCACCGTTTTCACATCGGCATCGCAATTCACTTCGTAGGTAATTTTTTTGTATGTATGTATACAGTATGATAGTATTTCCAAATATTATAATTCTTCATTATTGCGTAAGCAAAGCAAGGGGCACTTCATTATCTGTTATCTTTAAGGCGATTATTTTGAATTTAACTTGATATACTTTTTCGTCAGATACAAATAATGATGTTTGACATCCTAAATTTTTGTTTGATTCCAATTTATATTTCTAATTTATATTTCTGCTGCCCAAATAATTTTCATGAAATAATCGTGATAACAAAAAATTAAATTATTTTCATCAATATGTTTAGAAAACCTTTGCAAAATCCATTGTTTCTTCATCCTTCATGCCTTTCACGGGTTTGACAGAAACCTGAACTTGTGTGTGCTTAACTATGAATCTCACATTAAAGAAATATCCATCAAAAATGCAATCAAATTTAAATTTTTAAAATGAATTTCAAAACGTATTAATTTTAAATGTTTATTTCAAATGTTTAACAATTAACTTATACAGAAGTACTGTGTGATTCGAATACAGATGTCTACTAGAAAAATGCAAGAACGGCGAGATGTACTTTCATTATTACCTAAGATATTCATCGTTTTAACATTGAGAACTATTTGCAAAATTCGAAAGCTTATTGATTTAAATCGACAATTCTATTAAAAATTCACCTCCAAAAGACAGGTGCTTACTATCTATTACTGTCCCAGTAAACCATTCTCTTACATTTTTGAAAATATTGAATCTAAAACAGTATAACAAGAAATGAACAGTCTCTAATGGAATTTTTCCTCTATACATAAAATAAGCTTAATTAATAAATTTGAGATAATGATCACAACCTACGCATTCTAAATGCAACTAGAATTATCTTTTTGTACCTGTGTTACGACGCTATTTGAGAAGTTATCAGTTCTTAATTTGTCAATGATTTTGTTATTCTCAAACATTGTTTTATCAATATATATTTTACGGTAGGATTGCGTATTTAGGAATTTCATGAAATCCCCAAAATTTCAAAAATTGATGGACTTCATAAACCTACTAAGTTTGAACGGTTGGAGCTAAGGTTAGGATTAGAAAATCCAGTAAATACATGAAAAATCTAGATATTTTAGAGTGTTCATGAAGTTACCTAAATAAAATTAATAATTTCACAAATTGACTGAAACTTGGTGATGTCACGAATTTCTAATTTCACGATCTTATTGTAACATATAAGAAATAAACTTCAAGTATTTTATAATGACCGATCAATTAACTAATCGAAGGAATTAATACGTAACAATTAATGAAAATACATCGTTTAATCGAAGTGATTAATGAAAATCACGGCCATAATTTTAGGAAACTCGAAGTGTTGATTTATTCTAAAATATTACTGTAAAACGCTTATATTAGTCTCTAGTACAGCTTCCACATAAAATTTCTTAAAAATTGTATATTTACATAATTCATACTTTGTTTCTATCGATCGTGGTACGGTATAAAAAAGGGTAAATTCAAGTATGGATTAATACTTAGTATAGTTGTAGAACAGGTCGGGTTGGGCGGAGATTCTAAAATCCAATTTGAAATTAGGATACTATTTTTCCTTAAATATTAAAAAGAAGTTAATATTTAAGTGAAATGCATATACATCTAAAGGATATTTCTTGAATTTGAATGTTTAGAATAAAATTATTACAAATCAAACAGTTTTTATACATTTCATTGATGACGAGCAATATCAATTCAGTACTCTATGATTATTACGATTAATATATATGAAGCTTCAATAGAGTTTATAACAGTTAGATTGAAGAAAACATGTCTATGAAGCAAAAAATAATGTTGCGAGATTCATTGTGCTATCTATTATTGAATTATAAAAGTTTTTCGTATAATTTTGTAATCAAACTCCAAAAATCGGGTTCTGTTCGTATTGGGAAGAAGTTTTTCGGATTCGGGTGGTTGTCAGGTTTGATATTTAGTTGTAATGATTTCGTGGTAAAAACAATTGTTGATATTGAAAGTGCCACATAATGTGATTTGTTTTTGAGTATTTGACATCAACATATCCTTCCGTTTAGAACATATTTTTGGTGCATGTTTTAACCTTTAACTTCCTTATCTCATTCTAATGACACAAACAGTTTCACCACATTTCAAAGAATTTTTTCCAAGCCTATTAGGAAATTTAGAAATCATGAATTTTGTCCATCAATGTAATGGTAAATATTTGTACCGAATTGTTCGACTGTGCCTGAAACATTTGAAAACAATTATTTTTTGATGAAAATCCCCGTTTTTTGAAATGCATTAAAATTAGCCCTATAATTAAGATTCAGATAATCCTAGAGTTCTTAATCTCATGGGAGTAACAGCAAACCTCAACTCTTGTAAAAAACGTGAACTAGCTTAAGGTTTAAACTATTTCTAAGTTATTATGCACTTTTGATGTATCTTTGAATTATCGATACAAATTCATTCTAAATCTTCTGAATGTATTAAGTACCCTTCCTGGTTCTTACATGTATATTGTATGTATTTGCATGAAACTTGTGGAGCAATTATGATTCAAAGTCACATGACAGTGATTTTAAGTGACCATGCTAGCAGGTCACTATCTTGCTTGCGGTTGGATAATGCAGCTCATTGTTGACCATAATTCTTTGAACTATTGATTTCCACAAAATCCACACTTCCTATATACACGATGTTCTTCAGTCACTCCTATAATGGGAAAAATTTATGCTTCCTATAGTTTGATAATTCAGACTGTATTTTTTATAAATACGCATGTCTCATAATTCGATTGCGCACTTTGGACATAAAGCTTGAACGAGAACAATTATCGATCATTAATTCCGTGTGTACGAAGATTGCAATTATCGTTCCTTTCTACAAGCGTTTATGAACACTCGGCGTGCAAAAGCTTGCCAACTTTGGTCGCACACTAGGGGTTCTAGGCAAAACGGTCGATTTTTGGCAATCGATGTGCGGAATAGCTTATTTAGGCAAATGACAGCAGGCTTGGTGCATGCCAACGAAATATATGTGAGGACATGTCTCCGTAAACACATTCACCGCTGCCAATTTATGCGTACTTGTGTTTAAATCGAATTCCTGCTTTGAAACGCTTAATCATTCTACACCCGTAGACTGTAAGTACTTTGTACTATTACTTCTAAACTCAGTAGAATGTGCTAAACCGTTATATTTGTCCAATAACCGGAAGCTATGTTCAGCAACACAGCTAAATGAGAATTTGCCTTTCAATAACATGAAAGTTTTTGTTGCTTCCTTTCTTAAAGTTCCAAATTCAAAAGCATGTGTTGAAACACACACTTCTACAACATTCCAAGATTTTGCTATCACATTTATAAATTGATAGAGATTTGAGGCTCCTGTTATTAAATAGCGGCTCTCTGCAGCCTAAGAATGCATCAAGCAAAGACTTTTCTATCAAATTAACCACTGCTTGTTATCTTTGTCATTTTTGAGCTGCTCAAAATTATTATATTTATTAAACACAATTTCTTATGCAAATTTATTGTTTTTGAAGTCCTCTCCAAAAGAATTTCTTAAAATCTATAATGATTGCTTTTTCATTTACACTTTAAAATCTCGGCTGGACCCAATCTCTTGTAGACGTCATGACCTTTGACTTTGTTCACGGCGAGTCTCTGTCTCGACAGAGGAAGAAATATTTAATGTTAGCTGTTTTTACCATGGGATTTTGAAAAGTATGGTTATCCGAACTATAATTATGGGGATAGTTTGATTGAATTTCAAAAATCGAAATTTTATTTTAAAAAAATAGTTAATATTTTTAAGTAATTCAAGCCCAGTAATGTACTTTAGTGCAAAAACTCATCATTAAACATGGGAGCACATTCAGTTATAGTTCTGTCAATATTCCAAAATTGCCAAACTTCCTAAAAGGCTTGGAGTATACGGTTTGCAAAACAAGGGATTAAAATTTTAACTCGTTTACATTGGTTAATCGACATTGAATGATTTCAATAGCTTGTTATTCCTATGGTTTGAATAGTACCTAAGCTTTCAAGATACTTTAAAAACCATTTTTTCCAATAAGTAATTCTTTAGGAAATTATTATTTCTATAAAAATATTAGTTATTAAATTTTCAATTGCTATGCTAAAAATTAGTTTAAAAAATATTCATAGCTTACATAGAATTATTTTTTGTGTGTAGAAATAATGACTTTTAATATTATAAATTACCTTGGGAATGTCATGTGGAAAATGCCCTAAACATTCGATGGTATATTTAGCTTTGGTTATTTAAAAATCAAATTTGTAAAAACTCCAAATTATGTACTCAAAAACTAAAAACAACTCAATACTGAGCGGACAAAACTTTCATCTTCAAAGTTTATTTACATACAAATATGCATTGGGATCACCAATGTGTAATTTGTTGCATCCGATTGTTAATTACTTTATCCATCCTTCCGACTAATTAAGCTGGAATACTTTGTGCATTAGGTAATCAATATTGACCTCTGTTTACTTAATGAATAGCCATAGCTATAAATAGATTACAGGAAGTCCTATGTATCCTGTTTCATAGTATAACTAAAAATTCATCCTTCTAATTTTAAATGCGAAGATCAAAATCACTTTGGTTGCCTTGTGAAATTTCATTTTTCAAAATGATACAAATTCTAAACAATTTGAAAATTCTAAAAAACATTGTTTTGTGGTAGGAATAATTGAATTTTTAATCTTACGATTTAAAACAATTATATTTTCTTTGCTTGACAATAAGCTTGGTAGATTTTTTCCAAAATTTAGTAGTTTTGAAAAATTTTAAAAGCGTATATAAAGGTATTCAAAATCAGAACACTGAGTAAGGAGATAAACTCGTGTGTTGTCCACAATACGAGTATTTGGCCTATAATACTACCTACTTATTCGAAATATAAGAAATACTTGTAAAAATTAAATTCAATGCGTTTTCAGTATGTGGTCTTGGATCTAGCAACTAGCAGAATCAACTAAGCAAGGAAATTGGGAAAAGTGATGAAAAAATTGCTTATGCACATTGCTAGATTTCTTTTACAATTTCTTGTAATTTGTCTTACAGCGCATTCTAATTTACAAAATTCGTTTTTTGATATAGTTTAATATGATATACTTATACGATAAAATTTTTTCTAATACACTATTACTGAACACACAAAAATTTCAATACCCGACAATACACTGGAGAGAACAATTTTTTTTAGAAAATAGAAGTTTTACGTGAAAAATTGTTAATCTTTTGAAGTACGTAAGGCACTGTAATATATTTTAATGCAAATGTTTACCAATGTATGTGTCTATGCTTCACGATTTCCAATTTCTTAATACGTTTACAGAAAATTGTTTAAAAATGTAGAAAAACAGGCTGTTTAAGGTTGCTAGTGGTAATGAAATCATTTTTTGGGATTTTTCCTTTTCTATGTAACCAAAATATTTTCTTAGACAAAGTAATAAGTTTATAATTATACTAGCTGAAATAGTGGTAAAAATTTCATTTGTCAACAAAAATTTAAATAGAAATTTTTCTGAAAATCTGAAAAAATTGGTTTAAAAAGCACTCATTTAATAAAAAATGACAATTTGTAAATCATAAATGATGCATTGTAATGTGCCGCCACCTAGAGTGTGATATGTAAACCAATAACCAGGATTTCCCATCAAAAATGGTGTATTATTATGTTTTCTCAAAAATTGATATTCGGATTTTTTCGGTGTGATTTTCAGCTACAAAAAATAATTTTTTGCTAAACCTTAATGAAATCTTCACTGCATACAGCTGTGATATGCAGCTAGGATTTAAAATAATGTTTTTTTCAATTATCTCAGAAAAATTGTGATTTCATGACTGCCATGCATATTTAATTACCTCTCTTTTGAAAAAAATATTTTAAATTTCAGTCCTTGTCATATGATTATTTGATAAAATTAGGGTGGTTTAGGGGTGTATCTCTTTTTTGTCAAAGGATGTGATTGAAAAACTAAAGTTTTAAAAAACTCATTAATTGGTAGCTATGGAAACGCTAATTGGCATATCAAATTTGAGTTAGTATCAGTCTTGTGATATGGCATTTAGGAGGACTGACTTGTACTTAAAAAAATATATTTATTCTCCACTAGTTACCTTAAATTTAATGGAATTGAGTATTTTAATCCAGATATTTTTCTAAAACATCTATTATAAATTTGTAAGGGAACATACTTTAAAAATTAAAATAAATTTCGTATCAAGCTTTTGTCAATATTTATAAATCTATCAAATTCACTTATCTACTTATAGCTACATCTTCCAATATCTTAAAAAAATTACATATAATGTTTGAGTGTTGATACATAAATTGGATGCATTCGCAAATAGCTGTTGTCTGATCACTGATAGTTTAGCTTTGTGCGGAATCGTGTGCCAGTGTGTATTTATTGCGCTTTGCCATATTCCCTTATCAAGTTGATAAGCTTACGCTTGTTTACACACAATGAGTTCAGAATACAATGAAGTTCTCGACCTAACAGCTACCAACCTCTTCCCATCAAACGATATAGACGACTTTGTGAAGGACTTGCAGAAGAATTATCCCAGCATTGAGATAGTCAATCAAGAGCCAGTGCAAGATAACTCACCTATCACTGATCCAGAGAAGCCCTTCGTCCAATCGCCCGCATCCACCCAAAAACCAAAATGTAAGATCTTAAATCTCAATCTACATTTAAAAATCATATCCGATTTTTTAAAACGATTATTCTTTATGTTGAACAAAATTCCCTGGGTTAATATTTATTGAGACCCAGCTATAGAAATTCGCATAAACTTCAAATTTCTATCATGTTTGTTTGAAGTTTTCAGCTACATGCGTATTTTATTTTTGGCTGTTTCATAATGTAAATTAGGCTGAACGGCCTAAAATTCAATTTTAATGTGAATGCGAAGGTGCAAATACTAAGAAACTTGAATTATTGAATGTTAAATTTACAATGTCAAATGCTTAAGTGATGTTTACTTAAGGGTAGTTTTAAGATTACGGGCATCATTATTTATAATTGGCATTCATTGTCAATGGTTTTGCATTGTTTTTTGAAAAAATTTGTTCGTGCCAGAAGAATGTTAAAACCAACTGTGCAAACTTTGTGTTATAATTTGTCGTTTGACTTCCGCTAGCCGTCGATTTCCACTTATTTGTGTACTTTTCACTTCCTTCCTCAATCATTTATCACAACATAATGGCAATGGTCGCGTTGAGCCCACTGACATCCCGGCAAATCTTTGGTAAGATTATTTTTCAAATTCAACATTATTTTTAGAAGTGAATAACGAAGATATGTGTAGCAGTCAGTAAGCAAATGTTTACATAAAATCTTAGAGGTATGACACTCAGAAATGACAAGAAGGCATGTTAATGCTATTTCAACCGCTGGTGTCGAAATCAATTCTTAACAGTATAGTTAGATGCATGCGAAATTTAATTTTTGAACAGCATTCCACAAGTATTAACAGCATGCTTACAAACTTCATATAAATGCCGCCTGTCTGTTACCCAAAAAGATACATATTATTTCGTGTTTAGTTACATGTACACCTTTTATTAACGAAAAAATAAAATAGCACAAGTGGAAATCCTAATGCTCGGCTTTTGCAATGTAAATAGTACAGCCTAAAATTTATTGTGATTTTTAATGAGAATTTTAGTGTTCTAGTATAATGAACAGGGACAAAAAATGCAATAAAATTTAAACAAAGGTTTTCACAATAAAAAAGTATTTTAGTCGTGTTTATACGATAATGTTGACAGACAATTTCAAAGTAGATAAATTTGTTATATCGTATGTAACTTGAGCAGACTGCCATAACTTGACTAGCCTCAAAATTTTGTACCAGATATCAGGTTGAAGTATTAATACAAACTCACTCATAAAAAATGTTTACTGCCTGAAACTGACATGATGTTCGAAAATCAGTTAGAATATGTTTGATATCGGAATCTGCTTTCTAAGATATGCCACAAAATTCAATTTCCGATTACTTTTACTTCCCATGACAATTTTTAAATCTTTATCTGTGCATTACGGTATCGATATAACTATACGTAGATATGCAAGTCAAACTATCGATAAATTTTAATGGGGCAGAACTTTCTTTAATTTTAGCAGCAAATGCCAGCTTAGACGATGGGGGAAAATATTACTCCCATCGTCTTTGCTGCATTTTAAATTTTTAACTTCACAGGGGTGTGCGTAATGTGTGCTAAATGCATTGGTTTATGTGGTGTTAAGAAAATTTCCTAATTTACATTTTACTTTATTATACTAATTTGGAACTAAGGCTAAGTTTGGAGCCTTGATGCAAATTTCATTAATGAAATGGGATTTCTACAAATTTTAATATTATAATAATAATTATTATTATGTTAATTCTTATAAGGCGCAGACATTTCCCAGAGGGAACTCTAATGCGCAATTACAAAAACAATAATATACATTTGCACAAAATTATTGTCATCAAACTGATTGACGAACAGATAGTAGTTGAATTTTCTTTTAAATTCGTTAATGCTCAAGGATTGGCGTACTTCACGAGGTAGTCCATTAAATAGTTTTGGACACACTGAAAATGCTCTTTCTGTCAAATTTCTCCTCGTTCTGGGTATAATGGGCAATCCCTGAGATCTCGAATTTGTTTCATTTGTATGCAGCAATCGGTTAGGTAAGTAGGCCCCATTCCATGCAGGAATTTCCAAGTGATTAGACAAATTTTGTAAATAATCCTCTGTTTCACTTTCAACCAGTGCAACTCAAAAATTGCCGGAGATATAATATGTTTCTAGCACTTAAAATGTGTGCATTTACCAATTTTTTAAGCTAAATTATATTTTTTACTTATCAATATTTATGGAGATATTTATAGGAAGCCTATTTACAAGAGCATAAGATGGAAATTAAATCTCAGATAAATAAGTTAACAAACTTACAATTCCCCAAAAAATTGTCCTGCTGCTAACAATCAAAATTACAAATTGAATCATTCCAACATAAATTCCAATCGTTATTGATAGTACCGCAGGCATTGGCATTCTAGCTTCAGCATGGGTTAAATGTTTCGCGCTTAACACCCTTTTTATATTATTATAGCATTTCATTTAGTTAATCAGAGTGAAATTATATAGGAACAAAATTTCGAGTGACATGTATTGTAGTGAGTGATATCTTCCTGTTATTTATTCACGCGATTGTACCTAAATTTTATATATTCTTTCAGAAAGAAAAAGAAACTAAAATCAGAAACGCTTCCTAATAGAACTCCTGAAGAAACTGCCATTATTCGAAAAAAGTTTATTTAAGACACACCTTCACCTTGAATTTAAAAAAAAAGTTTTTCAAACCACAATATGTAATGATATACTTTGATGTAAATAACCACCCCGGTATTATTTATTTTAAACGCCGTCTTCAACGGAAATAGTTTGGTGAAAGGCGAAGTTCCGGAAGTAAGCGTACATTGAAAACAGAGAATTTATTAAAGCAAACTAGCAATACTTCCCAAAACTATAAATAACCTATATGTAAATTGATGCTGAACAAATATGCAACGAATGGGACAATTCTTGGTTTTTAATTTAATCTTCAAAGCATTTTAGGTTTTAATTTTAAAATGGTAACAGCATTTATCAGTAGTAATTTAAACATCGAAATGTAATAAATGTAATAAAGCACTCTAGAAAGTATTTATTTGCTTATATTTAGTAGAGCGACCTTTTCATTGCGACCAATGTGGACTGGGATTCACACAAAAAGGCAATCTTTCACGTCACAAACAGATTCATACTCCTAATAAGCCCTTTAAATGTGACTTGTGTCCTTATGCCAGTCGAAGAAAAGATGCATTGATTAATCATCGATCTACACATTGCATTGAGAAACCATTTAAGTGCAGTAAATGCATTCAAGCGTACAAGCAGAAATCATCATTACGAGATCATTTAAAGACTGTAAGCACTTTTCCATTTATATGCATATCAAGGATTTTACACATATATATATATATATATATATATATATACTGTAAAGAACTTTAAATTATATACAGAGTGCGTAATAGAAAAGTAAAATATATAACACATGAACTTGAAGTTGCTATATAAGAATATTTACCCATATTTCCAATTAGCTGTATAAAAAAATCGAAGAAATCCGATTCCAAGTGTAAGATTCAAAAGCAATTTATTGCTACAAGAATGAAAATACATAAAATTATTTATCTGTTATATGCAATAATTTCTTCAATAAAAGATTAATTTTAGGTGCACAAGTTGACAATGGAAGAAATCAAATCTTTGCTACCAGACACTTCACCCCCACAGCCCCCATACATAATGCAACCGAGCAATCCGCCAAATCAAGCTTCTATCAATAATCGACATACTGTCAGTCAGCCCGTACAGCGTCCAATGTACGATGACATGTATGATGGCATGAGCCAAGTAGTTAGAAGTGTGTATGGAATGAGCACCAATGGAGTTTCTTCAGAAAATTCTTCACCAGCATCTGATGTAAATGATGAGGAACCTGAAGATCTTTCAGATTGCAAGAAAGCTAGAATTGACACATCGGTAGTGATTTATTGTTTTTGAAATTTAGATTTTCCTTCCAGTTGTAAATTTCCTATTGATAAATCAGACATTTTCTGACGCATTCAAATGTAAATATTTTCATATTTTCCATGTTAAAATTTTTTTTAAAACAAGTATGAATTAAAAGGAGGCTGCGAAAAATCAATCATTTGGGTATGAAACGCTCAATTCTTGGACTCCTGAGTCTTATAAAATTAAGTTTAAAATATTCTTAGTTTAATCAGTAATACAACTAAGACACTTACAAAGGAGTGGAAAACGTCTTAAATTTAGGAAATTGAATTTTATAAAAGTTATTCCTATAAATTTAATGTTTGCATCATAATATAAGTCTTTGTTTTTTTGCCATTAGTTTAACAATATATTAGTTTAACTTTATAGTAATAATAAGGTCTCGCCACGTAATGGATTTCTCAATGCTCTGCATCGAAACTACACAAACGTGCGTAAATATGAAATTACTTTCTCTTAACATGTACAAACTAATAAATGGCTTTGAACATATTGTACTTCGATGATAAAATGATAAAAATATGTAAACAATTTCTTTTGCTTCTCTATAAATGAGTGTCTATTTGAGATAAGACGCTGATCTAAAAAGCACGTCTATACTTGGCAAAGAAATCGCAATCATTATTGACTATTAATAAATCGGGTAAGTGTCGTTTTGATCTAATCAAGATCACCTATGTGCTATTACACGTAATGCTGATAATTTCAAAACTTCATTTGACTTGCTGCACAATTTATGACATGTCTGTTTTCGTTATGTCAATAAAAATGGTGAATGAACCTACATTAAGACTAGGCGTCATTTTTAAATTTAAGATTTTAAGCTCAGTTCTATATTTATGCGTGTGTTAGATAATGAAGTATATTTTAGACATCGGCTGAGGTTATTCCACAAGAATCTATAAAGATGGCTGCTCCGAAATATCCGGCTGACTACAATATGCTTCGTCAAAAGCAGACAATGCAAATGCTGCAATATTACAATGATTACTATAGTAGACTTGCTGACACTCGCTTTCGTATGGAGCATATTGAAAGAATCCGTCAACAGCAAGCAGCGGTGCTACAAGCTCAATTAAATCAGCAAGCAAAAGCGCAGCCCAGTCCAGAAAGCTCACCCAAGCCGATCTCCCCAAATTGCTCTACCTGTGACACTTGTAAAAGAACAACTTGGAAGTGTGAACATTGTGGAATAATATTTTTAGATAGTGTCATCTACACCATTCACTCTGGACTTCATAGCAACAAAAATCCCTTTCAATGTAATAACTGTGGATTCGTAGCAGAAAACAAATATGAGTTCTCATCTCATATCGCCCGTGGAGAACACCGTTCAGTTAGCGAGAAGGTTGATTCACCCGTTAATATGACTGAGTCTACAGTTAAAACTGAAAATAGTGAAGAAACCGTAGAAATTTCTTAAGTAACTTGTAATATTATTTGCATTACCTATGTACAGTCAACTTTATTTTTAAAGAAATACACTTTGAATACTTTTGAAATTTACTATACAAGTTCATTCAAGCATCGTGTCATTCAACAATTCCAAAGTTATATTCCGATATCACTTAGACATGCATACCTTTAGTTTTAAATAGTTTTGATTATGAATTGACACATAGTAAAATTGAACAAACAACAAAATTTTAGAAAGTGTATATTTAAATTTCACTTGAATTACAATGGTGAATCTAGTCAGATTCAAGTGAATTTTTTAACTTAGAACTAACTTTTCTTAAACTAGTATAACTAAACTTCATGAAGACCAAGAATATATTCCGAGCAATTCAACAGTCGCATTTCGCCAAATTTGAAATCGATACTGAACATTTGGATAGATCACAATTACTTTGAATGCTAGTTAGGATTTAGGAATAGGGATATCCTGTGTACTAAAAAGAACACTAAGAGGCTCGTTTTTACATTCCATTACCAAATTACAGTATCTTAAGAGTAAATAATAATTACAACGATAGCAATTTTATTAAGTCTCCCAAATGCAAGTTTCAGCGAAGATCCAAGTAGATAATATGTAGAAGCCAAGTCTAGTATAAAGCAGGATTACTTTTAAAGCTGCGTACAAAGATTCAGGCATGCGCAATTACTTAGGAGTGATAAACTTCAATAAAAATTTGCTGAAGTCAATCATGATATGAAATATGCTGAGAAGCGATTAAATGGCAACAAGAACAGTCATTACATGAATTGTTAATTTAGAATAGGTATGTTTTTCATGAAATCAAAGTATTGAAAAAGAAAGATTAATATGTTCATAAAGACAGTATTGCAGTTAAAATTTACTGATACACTTTGTAATATCACATGGACCAAGAGCGGAAGCAGAGGGGACCCGGGCCCCCTTTAAAATAAGAATTTCTTAGTACCACCAAATGGAGTGAATAGGAAAGTTTTTAAGTTTTTTTACAGATCTATTATTTGTAAAATGTATTTTATTGAACTTTTACACTATAATGTGCCTTATAGATCTTGAGACTACATTTTAATAAATACAAGAATATTTAGTTTTTAAGAATTTTTTAAATTTCAAAGTACAGTACAGGTCAAAAGAGTTGAGGCACTCATCTTCACAATTTATTCCTGCAATGAGGAATACAATAGCTTTGATGTTTATCACTAGACTTAATTTTGGCATTGTGAATGCAATTTTTCATCTAATTTTTGGATGAAAAATATAGTTTTCATCCTATGCTCCTGTGAAGGGCCTCCCTAAAAACTATCCATAAATATACATGCTATGTAATTAAAAGTTAAAAATTCGAACTCACAGTAAAAATTTAGTTTATTCTAAATTTTGTGTACGAATTTATTCAGAAAATTTGGAAACATTAAGAGTAAAAGTTTGTAAAAATCCTATTACATCACTGTTTTTGAAGCAAATTCATTTAAAGTAATGGGATTTTAGCAATATTTGAGTGGCCTATTTTTCAAGTCAACGTAATAAATTTACCAAAAATTTACGAATAAACTAATTTTTTACACTTAACCCGATTTTTTCACTGTAATTTACATAGCATGAATATTTATAGAGATAGTTTTTAGGGTGCCCCTTCATAGGAGGATAGGATGAAAACTATTTTTCATTAAAAAATTACATGAAAATTTGAATTCAAAATGCCAAAATTGAACTTAGTGATATGAATCAAAGCTATTGTATTTTTTATTGCAGAAATATATTGTGAAGATGAGTGTCCCAACTCTTTTGACTGGCACTGTATTTCTATTTACACTTTTGGATGGGGAACAGATGTGATTTTACTATATGTGTGGGGGTTCCCATCACTAGCTCCTCACTAAATGCTAAAGCTTGTATGGTACCCACCAGATCTGGCCCAGAAGCACTGGTAATAAAATCGCCACAAAATCAAAAGGGTAGGATACAAACTTAGCCCCGTCAACACCCAAGATTGACAACAGAACAGATGCATTAAAGCTTCCTACGTTACCTGTCTTTACACGCTTTGAAAGATTGGGGTGACAGGTCTTAATACCAACATTTACTCTTATACGACTTGTAACAGCCCTCTGCTATACACTTCCAGCTTTTAGCATCCACTTCCATGTTGGAGATCTGCGCATGGTCATCCCTGACATGACTATTGAGAGCTTTCTGCTCTGAAAACATATGCTCACACTCCGTGGACCATAGATGTCTTGTACTGGCATGTGTAAGCCTTGGCAATGTTGCGAAGACCGCCCTAAAATATCTTTTTTGAATCAATTCCGTATCCCTTTGATCCGACCTGCTAGTTTGTGAATTACTTCACTAACTTTCTTATCCCTGAAGCATGATGTAGTCAAAGTGGAAAATATCTGAGACTCCCCAAGAGTAACGTACATTAACCGCTTTCGCCAGCACTGACTTTTCCATGCACTCACGATGTGGTCATTGCCTTCAGAAACTATTGATGCCTTGGGCATTGCTAACTCAAGGGGCTGATCACTAGATATGTGCGACATCATCTGGCTTACAAAAAATAAGTGATTACGTGCTACTATTGTGCGCACTTGTTGGAAAGGCATAAGTCCGTGAACTTTGTCCTTGGTTAACCTATCCCAGAGTGAGACACCAGAAAAGACCCTTTACAGGTATTTATGGAAGCCTCAAGCATCTCCAGTTCTCTAGCAGTTTCTGCCCACGTCTCACACGTATAGGTAAGTGTGGGTACCATAACGCCTTGTAAGAGAAGGTAAGAGAGTGCTTTGCCAAGTACATTCTGACGTGTTACTCGCAGACAACGTAGGATTTTGCTAACAGCACCATTGCACTGATGTCTTGCTTCAGAGAGGGCTGTCCTAGCAGTGCTGATCATCGAGTACTTATACACTGATATGAATTCAATGTTCTTTCCAGAGACATGAACTTTATCAAAAGTTCTTTACAGTGCCTTTGATAACCACATGCATTTGGTTTTTGGTACAGAGAGGATCTATCAAGCGTAAAACAGTGCTGAGGGGAAAACCTCAAAGCATTTATAGCTTCTGGTGGTCAAGAGCTCCGTAACTGGATGGTCCTTTAAGGCGCTAACATTGCACAGCCCTAGTGTGGAATGCGTGGTGTTTCTTTCTATTGCTAACTAAATGTTAAAGAAGTCGCCTTTAACAGAGTGGTGCTCTTAAAAGGGAGGACAGCTATAATGAAAAAGGGAACTTACTATATATATATATATATATATATATATATATATATATAAATAACTGAAATCTGAAAATAACGGGGTGAACGTACACCCTAAGCATTAAAATAATACGGGAGATCAGGTAACAGGAAGGGTGTGGCCACACTTGGCTGACCCGATTCAGAGAATCTTACGAGAAAGAGTCGCATTGGAGAGAGAGAGAAACTAGGAGTTCTTGGGTGCATGTTCAAAGAAGCATTTTAGATAAAATGTAAAAGTCAAGAGAACAGAGTGAACTAAACTGTATTGAACGGAATATTACAATCGTAGCATATTTGTAAGAAATAAAACAGGTAATTTGTAAACAAAAGCTAATGAATTCGTACTGTATAGCAAAAACAAAAGACAGGTTCCTTGCGTAACTTTTTGTATGATAAAGAAATAATCAGAACTGCAACAGAAAATTCAAATATTTAAAATAGCCCGTTTTGTCAAATATGACATGACACCTAAATGAGGGAAATTAAAAATTTATGCAATTGAATTAGTGTACAATTAATTATTAATTACAAATTTCGTAAGAATAAAGTGGAAATGTTTTCATTGCTGAGGTTGAGTGACGCCCCCCCCCCCCACTAAACTGGGCTATTTTAATCAACCAGCACAACAATGTCCGGTTGAGTAAGAGCTTGAGCTTCTTGCAGAAGTGTGGTAGCATGAGGTTCGTTCCATGACAAAACATCCGAGAGTTGAGAATAGCAGGTAGCATAGCATATCAGTCATAATGCATTTCATTAACTTGTAAAATTTAGGATTAGTGAAGTGATCTGATATAGATAGCATATGTCTGAGACTTTTGATCTTTCTCATGAAGATATTGTAAAATTTTGTATATAACTGCAACCTTTTAAGCGCAATGAGTAGTGTCATGTGTGCGTCTATATCAGAGGAATGTACTTCTTCTTTTATGTCTGTATCTGAATAGAAAAATTTGAAAAATGAGAAGAGGTTGCTGTGTGACTTTACTTCATCAAAGTATATCAAAATGTTTTTGTTTATGAGTTCCTCCATCATAGAATCGGGATTTTTGACATTGGCTCTCATCATTGTGATGATCTCTATGCGTTTGGTGACATTGTAATAATTTAGTTAAGTTGAATTAGGTTAGTTTATAATAGATCATTCATGCCAGAAAATAGAATTAGCGTATTACTGGCTAACAATGTTTTTAGATAATCGAGTTGTTTAGCAATAGGTTTTCCATTATGAAAGATATATTCCAGAGAAATGTGGCCGTCGGAATATAACTGTGAGGCATCATCTTCTCATATCACCTTTTGATGGCTTTGTTTAAATGTAACTAGATTTAATGTTTTCACAAGATCACTGAGACAATTAACATATTGATCATCTACTTTGAGAGGTATGTGAACTCACTGGGTCTTCCAATGTTTAGAGTACCATGGCGCCTGGATAAGAGAAGTGTGTATTAGTGGACTTGGTATACAATAGTAATTATCTGATTTAATAGCTTCCTCAATTGTGATTTCATTGTTGGGTGTGATGTCCAGTTTGGCGACTCCTATGGAAATGGGGTAATTCACTAGTGTGTGAACTACGTGATTCCATAGGGAGTTTGAGTGGTAGATATCAGGGAAGCATTCAATGTTGGTATCTATTCCAGTTTGGATGGTGTAATGATGGCACCTAACTTTTCAAGATTGTTTTTTTCAATTGTTTGTTGGTTTTGCAGCATTAGCAATAGCTGAATAGATGTAATTCTTTCCTGATTAATTTGCAATTTGGTGTGGTGACTGAATGGACTGTTGGAGAATCTCAATTGGGATTTGTTCCATCTTTTCTATATTTTAATGTAGTAATGAGTGTGTTGTATGAACACTTGGGATAATTATGATTGTAGTAGGTGAAGAAAAGCTCATTCTTGATAACTAGTAAGCATTTTTGTGCTTTGAATGGAGTTTCAAGTCGCAGGTTGCTCCCCACATATACTTTTTGCATGTATCCGTGATTATGTGAATATCTCTTGTGGCAATAGCAAGTTTGTTGCTAATGATTGTTATTGGTAAGGCACCTAGTGGGTTTTCCTTGTTGATGATGTGTGAGTAATATTTCTCAAACATGTTTATTGCCTTAGTGGTTTTCCAGGTGGTGACATTGGTAATGTGGTTCCATATAAAAGCCAATTTTTCAATTTTGGGGAGATAGGAATGACTGACAATTCGTGGAATTTGCTTTTTGTTAGTTGCTCATTGGTTTTGCATGAAATAGAAAATTGTAACATTAAATCTTCAGTTAGATAGATAGCTATGAGCCATAGAGCTGATTTTGTGGTGACATCTGGAGCATGTGGTTCTTCAAAGAAAACTGTTCTGAAATCCCTGTGATCTTTCAGGTTTATGCTCTGTTGAGCATCAGTTAGGATGCATTTGGCTGAGTGATGATAAGAGCCTGACAAAGATACAATATTGATAGTGGGCTATGTATTATTGGTGGGCCTATCAGCTTTGATGTCTGCCCAAATGTTTTTAATCTCATTGAGCATGTTGACTGACTATGAAAATGCAAAGCTAACATGTATGCCTGTGATAGTAGGTGGCACAGGTTTACAGGCTAGTAATTCGTGAGACTGTGCTTGAAATAAGACGTTGATAGCTAGATGTTTGTTGACTGTGAAGCAATGTAGTGGCCAAATCTGATGTAAGAATAAATTGATATGTATAAGAGTGGCAGTTGATGTTGTGTAATTATTGAGGCCCAATATAGCAAAGTTTTTTGGGTGAAGGATAAACAGATTGTCCATGCTTATTTCAAGTTCATGGATTTCAGTTTCTATTAGATGAGATTGTGTTATTTCTGATATGATCACAGTGAGCTTTATAGGCAAGAGATAATTTTTTGATTAGTTTGCTATCTGAGACTTCTTCCATTTTCAAGATGTATATCATGAGAGTGTTTTTGAGAGATAAGTTAGTTTCCTGTTGCATAAAAAGACAATCTTTGTAGGTGAGCAACTGGTGGAGGTTTGTTAAACAAAATTCTGCATTGAACCTAGCATAGACAGTACTTCTGAAGTATGAGCAGTTCATTGCTTCACACATATCATGAGAATAGTATATCAGTGTGTTCACTGTAGGGTGCTTATCAGCATAAATGAAATAGGGTAACATGGAACACGTAACTTTGTGATAAGCCACATCCAGCTGTTTGTTGATAAAGTGTTTTGTCTCCTGTGACAAGTTGGCTTCTATGATGTAACATGCAGTTTTTGTTGCAATAAAGTATAGATAAAGTGTCTCTGAGCCTACTTTAGAAATGTGAGCATGACTTTGGTCTTGGCTTGGCATTCCAGTTAGCATTGTTGTGAAACAGAGCATTGTGAGGAGACTGAGCTGAGGTAAGCTGTTGTAAGACAATAATTTGTAAGAGAGTTTCTTCATGTATAGTGGGATCCATTGGTCAAGTACATTTAAGAGAATGTTCAATGTCTGTTTCAGACCCTTTGGTGAATTGGCTGCCAGAGTTGTACCAGTGGAGGAGCTTGGTGAGGTTGAGTGGCCACTCAAAACGCCTTCACTCTCCAAGTTGAACAAAAGAGAGGAAGAAGGGTTCTCTGCACCAACAGGTATGTTTGTCATGTGCATTTGGGCTACTACTCCCAAACTAGGTGAGCAGTTTCCACTAGCATCTGACTTGTATGAAGGATGCAAGGGTGTACGCCTAGTTTGTTGTGGATTTTTAACTCAACACCAGCAAATGGAAGGGTGAGGATTTTTGGTATCACTGCCAGATTGGTGAAGTGTTGTTCTTTTCATTGAGATCAGAGCTAAATAAGTATGTGAGGTTAAGATCCCAATCAGTGGGATTTGTTATAATTTTTGTTCATGCCTTATATTTAGGTAAAATTCACCATGGTGTAGTTGAATTGTTGGTGTGTCACAGAGGCTAATCAAACAAGTCCTCAATGACATCCTCTAGCTCAGGCATTTTGATGTATGTGTCATTATTATTCATGACAACCTCAAATTCCTGTTCTACCATGTAGCAAATTTGTGAGTTTCCTTACCATCAGATGTTTGCACTGGTGTAAATGAGTAGACCTTGTCACCTAGTTGATGTGGCTCTCCATACAATGTTTTATTGTAATTGCAGATTTGGCATACAGAGCTTTTCTTGTTGAATGTGCAGATGGTTTTATGAATCTTTTGTACTTGTTAGATGAGATTCTTGTTGTTGGCAATAGGTTGGTAGCATTTATACATCATGTTTAATGGTGTTGAAGCTTTGTGGCCATATTTAGCTTTAAATGATGTGAGCCCAGTTGTTGAATGGACTGATGTGTTGTAAAAATACTCAATGTGTTGTAGTATGTAGCACAACTTTTTACCAATGATTTGTTATGTTGCAATTTGGATAAGCTTAATCAGTGTTTTATTTAAATGTTTGACAACACAGTTGCTTTGTTGGTGATATGGGGCAGCATGTTCATGTACTATTTCAAGTTGTTTAAGCATTTCTTGAGTTAAGGAGCCTTCAAACTGTGTGCTGCAGTTGGTCACAAGTGTAGTCATTGGACCAAAGCAAAGGATCCATGTATGGAGTATAGCTGTGGTGACAGTACATGCAGTTTGATCAGTAATGGGGACCATTTGTGCATGTTTAGTGAAGTTGCCCACTATTACTAGGACATATTGGTACCCTTTGTCATCCTTAGATAACTGTTCTATGTCAATGTGGATGACATTGTTTGGTCCAGATGAAGTTAGTTTTTGAAGTACAGCATGCTGTTGTGGGAAGTGTGCTGTATTTCTTAGAATGCACATTGTGCATTTATCAATAATTTCAAAGATAATGGATCTAATGCCTATGCATATAAACTGGGTGTTTAGAGTACACTCTGTTTGAGTAATAAAGTTGTGGCCTCATTCATGAAATTTTCTGGCTATATTGTGCTTATAGTATTCAAGCAGTGCAATACAGTTGTCGTGTTTGTCAGTGACAAAGAGGAGACTGCTTGGTGTTAATTTCCAGTTATATGTGTTGTAGTACTTAGTTAGTATGTTGTTGAGTTTAATTTGTGGATTATTAAGTTTGTCAATGATTTTTTTAATTGTATATGGGTGGTTTGATGTTTAATTATCTCCTGTTCAGTTATTTCTTCCTTTAAGCACACCAGTAACAGCAGGTGTCTTTGTTGATCAGTGTTGGTATCCAGCAGGTTGTCTAATGCTGACAGTGAAATAAAAGGAAAGGGGACTTTGTCCTCTGTTGGTTTTGCAATATAATGGTGGTACTGAGGTAGTGCTGTTAATAGATCAGTATTGCTGTGCTGTTTACCTTTGCAGTGTATTATAGTAAAATTGAGGACAGAATTGTCAGTGCAGATTGTAAAATGCAGCTGTCCAATGAGAAAATAGCGAAACTTTTTTAGACTTTCAATAATCACAAGCATCTTGACTTTAGTGGACCTATAATTTAATTTGGCTGGACGAAGTTTCCTGGTGAAAAATTGTATGGGGCATTCAATGCCATCAATTATTTGACAGAGTGCAGCGCCTATGGCAATGGAACTGGCAGCACAGTCAAGAATGAACTCTTTGGAAAAATCAGGTGTATTCAGCCTAGGCAATTTTTGCAGCTCTATTTTTAATTTGTCTAATTCTTGCTGGTGGTCCCATGTCCACATAAAAAGTGTTTTACTCTTAAGTAATTTGGATATATGAATGGTTTTTTCAGCAATATCAGGTGTAAATATCTGATAGTAATTAAAAACCTAAAGATGCATTTTACATCTTTATTATTGTTTGGAGTGGTGATATGTTTAATTACTTTGTGAGTGTCCTCTTTTAAGGTTATTTTGCCTTTTTGTATCTGCCTGTTGAGGAAGATGACAGATGTTTGTAGAAGTTTATAATCATTAACATGTCTGGAAAAGAATTAGAATAATGCTGCAATGCAATTATTGTGTGCTGCGCATAGGTACATGCATGATTAATATTTAGCATGTCATACTAATTGTTGATTGGTTACATTTTATAACTGTTAGCAGAAATATAATGTGTGTGAATGATAATCATTACTCATTTGGTTTTTAGTGTGTTGCGTTGCAATGGAATATTCAAATTCAGCATGCAGATTTTATGTGTATACCGAGTATCATAAAGGAACATCTGCCGGAGATATTCACAGGAAATTGACCAATGTATGGCCAGATGATGTGCCTTGTTTGGCTATGATTTATGGATGGATTGCCAATTGCAAAGCAGAAACATTGTCAACGGAAAAAGGGCACAGTTCTGGTCGCCCTTCGTCATCCAGTTGTCCTGAAAATGTCACCAAGCTGCAAAAACTGATCGAAGAAAATGACAGCGCATCATTAAGGCACTTGGCTGATCTTTTGGATGTAGGAAAAGATACTGTCAGAACCATGCTGAATCAATGTCTCAATATGAGAAAAATTTGCTCTGTCTGGGTTCCGTATTCCTTAACAGAAGTCCACAAGCAACAGC
>CABFPE010000122.1:1458490-1469005 GCA_900660155.1 Hofstenia miamia | reverse complement strand
AAATTGAAAAAAATAAACTATTGCACAACAGTTGTAGTGAATATTATACAATTGCTTAAACAATGTTTTGAAATTCTACATCAGTATTATCTATTCTTGAAAAATTCAATCTAGAATTTTTAACTTCAGTGAGCACATTTTCTTAAAAGTTGATTTGGGCATGATTCAAGCCTGCAAGAATTAGGCCTAAGTTTTTGGTTGGANGGAATAACTAAGAAATAAGAAAGTAAGAATTTTTTAAATATCATCCTATTTGATGAACTTCATTCCTAAGAGGTTATTCCACTGTCCCGAGAGAAAAGAACAATAAATAGACTAAACAGGAACTATATGGTAACTATAGGAAAGAGGGGTTCCAAAAACTATTTTTGATTTTAACATGTAAGTCTATATTTCACGTGATTGTAAAGTTAACTCATTTTTATACATGAACCATGTTTACTCTTTCTGAAAATGTAGCTTGTTAAAAATGTATATTATACCTGTAATGTTTAAGTATAGCAAATATTTTTTCTGTTTTGTGAAAAAGTGTATTAAACATGGAATTTTTTTACAATGAAATTGCAGTGTATTTGAAAACAATGTGTAGCCTTTGCATGTAAAGATTTAGAAAAAATGAATTAATCATTGTACATAGACACTGTAAGCAGTCAAAACGTGAGGAATTTTTGTGGATAGGAAAAATATTAGTCATCAATGGATCATCACAAATGCAACATAAAACCAATGAATACAAACAAATTAGTCACTATCATTTAAATAAGTCATTATAGCAAAACATATGATTATGAATCATTGTATACTAAAATGGCCCCAACATGTAAATAACATGTATATGAATCATTGTAAAAATCAGACCCCATGTAAATGTCACAAAAATGATTCACCCCATAAATGTGACAAAAAACAATTAAGGAATTAAAATACTCCTTGAAATCCATTAGTCAGAAAACTTAATAATGTTGAGTAAGTGAATCACTAATAAAACTGCTCCTTGATATCAGTGAGTCAGCAGAGGACAATAGGTCAGTTTGTGTCCTCAAGCCTTGCTTATGTATACCACTACAATATTGTTTAATTATGGAAATATGTTATGATTTTATAGAAAGATATATCCAAACACACCAACAAATGCTAGCTATGAACATGACATATACACTGTAGATAATGTTTTAATGGTACAAACTGATATTGTAGAACCTCATTTTGTAGAAAGCAAATGATTACCCTTATTGGATAAATGTCCTTTAATGCTGACATATGCTACAAAACCAAGTACCAACATAATTATTCATCCTGAAAAATGAAATCCAATGTATAAACCAGTGTCACAATCATATATCAATGGAATAAACATAAAGTTCTGCATTGGGCAAGGTCAAGTGATTGAGTTTACTGGGACTGGGAGGATTTATATCACACTGGATATTCACATGGAATGAAGAAATGATGGAAAATCAAAATTATTTCATTTGATGTTTGCAGCATTTGTGTAAACTCCAAAGTTATAACTATACATTTGTGTTTTTAATTTAATAAATCTATTGATAATATTTTTCCGAGTTTCAATATGTAGTGCATTATTCAGTTTATATGGAGATTGAGTCAAAGATGGTTGAATTTCTTCAAATTAGGTAACTTATTTTAATATTTAAATAGTGAATATTATGTGATTAAGCAAATCTTTAGTTGGAAATTGATTGCTTGTACATTTAATATTACTGACATCAACAAACATTTCCTGGAGACTTGATTTGCAAAGGAAAACACTACATATATTATCAATGCAATGTGTAATGAAACTAAATTACAAATAAAAAAAGCATTAGCAAAAACTGCAAAAGGAGAATTTCTTCTTTCATGGCATTAAAAATGCCAACTCCTTCACAATGGGTAAGAAGAAATTTGATGTTGGGAGGGAACACATTATCAGTGAATATACAGCACAAATTCATTAACTTTCAATGATCAAAAGGATCTGATGAATTTTAGCAGTAATTTGATTTAAGTCAAATGCTATAATTCAAATCTCTTAGCAAAGTGATAAATTGCAAAAATAAATTAACAAAATAATTAACTTGAAAAATTTTACTATAAATAATTAGTAAAATAAAATTATTTTTTAAAATAGTGGTGATGTTTACAAAGTTTCTTTTTTCCAGTTTACACGTCATACATGGTGTTTCAATGATGTAGGTACAACTTAAAGCATGTTTCACTTCAATTAAAGATGGTTTCACTTTAAAAAGATTTGTTTATTGCCATATAACGATAAAGAACAACCCAAATTGGTGATAGGTCAAAAATTGAAGGCAATGTGTTTTGGACTGGCAAATGCATCTACACGCAAATAATGAGGTATGTTGATACTTTTGTTTGATAACCTATGCATATTAAAATATTTCACGCTTAATCACGTTTTTTAAATTTCCATTTTAACTAAATTATATGTATCAATTTTTGTTACATTGAATATTTTGTTTAATTGTATGCACTCTATTTTTATAACTAGTGGTTAAGGAAACTATAAATTACACGTTGATTTTCGTTTTGTCCAGAGATATATTATTTATTTGTACTTGTTTTACAAAATTTCTAGCTCTCAAATTTTTTTTCTAAATATTTTGTTAATGATTAATACAAAATATTTATCATGTAGATTTATGCGCCTCTGCTATAACCATGCAGCAGAGGCGTATTCTATTTATGTGCGAGGTGTGCACTGCACACCTTCTAACCAGCATTTTTATGATTTTAGAGCGTTTTTTCCTATCTCTTATTTGGGAATTGAGTAAATTTAATACCGCATCAAACTGATTTTTACACTATATTTTTATAAATAGTAATTTGTAATTAAATATAAATACTCAATCGAATGGAGTTGCCAATTTAAAACCACATTGCTTTCAGTACTTTCTTACAAAACCTGTCTAAATTTAAATTTTGGTGAAATTAAAGCATTTCGATTGTTTTGATCCATAAACTATACATTGGTTTAATTGGCTAGTATATGTATTATCTTGTTTAGCAATCATATCAAGGATAAATTAAAATGTTATATAGTTACTTCTATCGTGAATGTCGCAATAGGCTAGGATTGCGACATCCACACTTCAATAGATATTAAAAGAGCAAGGTGTGAATTCATATTAACGCACACTATGAAATGTCTTGAGATAATTGGAGACAGATCTGTCTTATGTCACGTGTAATCAGGGTAGAAGTGTAATCGTTGAAATTGCATCCTACATTTGTCTCCAAACGTTATTGATTGGTTCACGAAATGGAAATAGATCATTTTGAAGCGTGCACTAATGATCACTGCACCTCAAATGAGAAATCAAACGTCTCACCACTCTCAGTTAATTCTCCGCCAAGCAAACATCAATAAAAGTAGATAAAGTTTTTCAAGTTCTACATGTACATACATTGGCTGTGGTGTTAAGCTAAAACAAATGTTGGCAGTGGGCTTTATTCTAATTTATTAGACTATTTTAGTGGCTGAAGCAGTGATTAGCAGTAAACCAGACAAGCTCACTCTGTGCCATGTGCACAACACGCAGCCCTGGTTGAACGTGTTTGTGAGCCTGCAAAGACTGTGGAATATGAGTATTAGCTTACGAATATTTACGGTCAACAAGAAACATAGTTTCTTAGTCCGCCTTAATAATGACTGCATATGGTATTGTTAGGTGGTTCCAAGAAATGGAATCAGATAAGGATTGGATCTTCATTTTGAGAAACTTCGGATCTGTTCTGGATCTAAACATTTTTAAAACTTGTGTATTTGTACATTTTATAAATTAGTCAAATTTTTACATTGAATCCTAATTTAATAATCTCAATCTAAGTGAAATTTTGTAATTGAATTTTATTGTTCATGCAACAGGTTCCGCGTTATTCTTTGCAACAACTTATAAAATTGGTGACTAATACTTCAAATCTGAAAATGCGATTCATGTTAGCCATCACATAATGATAAAATAGTAAAGCAACCAAAAACATTTGTTTGTACAAACTTGCAAATGGAAGACAAGAATTCTGAAAATGATTCTCTTAATATGCATGTCAAAGAAAAAGCACAAAACACAGATAAGCAAGTGGAATGCCTTAGCTTTTGCAAGAACTCTTTAATCAAAAAATCTCATTTAAATATGCACTCTAAGCAACTTGCAATGCCAAGATCAACTTAGTACTCAGAAGGTTTGTCATTATTATAATCACTAATACAAAAATGTTTATGTAACCATACCGACGGCATACTATTAATAGGGTGTGAATTTATTTATTGTAGCTGCTATATAATTAAAAATTTTTGATTCAATTTAGTATCCAATTTCAGTAAAATTTAAAATTTATATTTAAATCTCAAATTTCTATCATGGATTTAATACACTCTACAACAATTTTGTAATGTTTTGCGGTATAAGTTTTGCGGTTGTTTTTAAATTTGCCATTATTTGTGCTATTTTTGTTTTCATCGCCTGCAATTTTGAAGTAAATTTATGTTTTCTGAAACAACTTCAATTCATAGTGACATTGCAAAGTGGTTATTTTTGAATTTGGACACAAAAAAGTAATACAGGAGGTAATACTATAAGAAACTCAGCTATGTAAATTCTATAAATATATTATGATTATAGTTGATAACAATTTTAGGAACTAAATTATTACAAAGCTTGCAAATAAGTTGATTTGCATATATCATCTCAAGATAGTGTTGAAGCGCTTAATATTTTTTAAGTTTATGTTTGTTTATTGTTAGAATACTTATTTAAATTCGGATCCGTTTTGGGTTGAAAACTAAATTTTTTTAAAAATTCGGATAAGATCCGGATCTTGAAGTTTCGGATCAGGATACGATTGGATCTTGAACGGTTGGATCCGATTCCATCTCTGGTGGGTCATCTGTTTCTGCTTTCATTCCAAATATAGAGGTTCGAAAATAATAGCAAATGAGTCTTGGTTGAAATTGAAAAGTTGGTCTGATCACGTACTGGTCCTGTCTGATGTTTTAATATTTCATGATATTGTTAAATAACCTAAGGTATCAATTTCAAATATTTTACTTGATATCTGATTTTAAGAAATATGCATTTGAATCATATTTACGTTAATGTAGAGTATTTAAAAAATTATGCATTTAATCATGTTATGGATGGCCTCAAAAGTTCAAGCAATAACTGCAGTGATTTCCATTGTAAATTTTGAAACTTTCAGTTTAGTATTGACCAAACCAAACCGAGTCACTAGCAATTCTGCACCACACACAAGGCAATGTGGCCCACGCTCCGCCACTGCCATGCAGTTGATTATTTCATATCAGGGTGTATGTTTTTACAATAGCATTCACTACTATTAATTTTAGCAGACTGCTATGGAATCAATGTAATGATTTCACCTAAATAATATTAGGGTGGTGAGCCTGAAACAATTGATACTTTGTATGGTATAAAAAATTTATCGAATTTGTAACTAATCAACTCACTGGAGCAAAGATAGTTAAAAGCAGAGCACTCTGGTGATTTCTAATGCGTCTATAAACAAATAGCAGGGTATTTCATATACTTTTTCCATCCTTTGTTTTCACTGGTTATCTATATTATAGTATTTCACGATTAACTGATCATGTTTTTTTAAATCCCGCTTTAAAATGAATTTATGCTATGGGATTTTATACATCTTGTTTTTCATTATTTATATTAAATGAGGTTTGTTTCTCAAAATTCTTAGCAATTTGTCTTCTAAATACCATAAGCCTGTATTTTTTGCATGTGAATAATACACTATTAACTAACTTTGTTTACACATTTACATACATTTACACGGAAGTATGAATAATTTTGGATGGGTGAATTAATGTATTACTATTATGGATACATCAGCTTACAATGCAGTGGATAATCTTCATAGCAATTTTGGGCGTCATGATTCCCCATGTCAACTACGAAAATAAATGCTGATACCTCTGTAAAAATTTGCTAGATATGGTGAAGCTCTGCACAACAACTCGGTCTGCACAAAATCAGCTCATATACAATACGTTTTGTTTCATATGTGTGTAATGCTTAAGCATGGCGAATATTTATTCCATTTTGTATTTTGGATATTGGTAAAAACGAACTTGCTTTTGTCATTTATATCAGACATTTCAATTTTTATTGATTTTTCATGAGTATATTTCATATGCTTGCTATTAAGTTTAGCGGATATTTTCTATATTATTTGTGAAAATTTACGTCTATAGTGTTTAAGATTAGTGAAATATTTCTCCACTCTGTATTTGGATATTACCAGAAAATGAGTTTTGCATCTATCAATTATTTTGCTTGAAGCATGTTGCATGTTTAAACATTGTTAAAACAAACACGCCTTAAGTGAAATTTATCATCAATTATATCACTACCCAAATCCTAGAAATCAAAAATAAAATCTTCGTCAAATATTAATTTGCTCAATTCATTTTTGTCAAAAACATTTAGTCAATAGATGGTGTCCAATAGAATTAGTCCATTTCTATATGGCAAATAGTCATAGGTGTTACGAGAACTTCAAGGTGTCCCAATGAGACAGCGTCTCGCCCTCTTCTACTACTGGGAACTGAAGATTGAGCAAATCATGAATATCCAGAACTGTATCTGCTGCAGATAACATGCAGAGACTATTATTTTTTGGTAAGGCTGTGAAGTGCACGGCTGCTTGGTTAGCATTGTGAAACACCACATCATAATGTCATGTACACCAACATATTTAGACTACTTTCCGTTTTTAGTGTTACAATATATATTCATCAAATTCAAAATTTTTAGTGACTTTTCAAAATGTACTTTGAATTGAACATGTCATCATCCTTGTTGGATCTTTAACTCATTGATACAAATCAAATTTACTCGCTTTCTGACACAAATTTGATTTCACTATTTTGCTATATTCCGAAACAAGCAATTGCACTCTATCTTTTATATTTGCAGTTTGAGCAAAAAGAGTAAACCCCATTTTACCCGGGGCCGATCTCCCACACTAAATATGGTGTTTATGGGATGTGCCAAATATGCCCCCCAGGAATAACTGCTCCGAAAAAGCCCAGGTAAAATAGGGTTAAAGCAAGTTTATTGCTTTAAATTAGACCCCTATTCCAAATCCGCAATGTAAAATTTTTTTGATTAAGTGATTTATTCTGGCTTTAAATCCAAACTTTGCGCTGGATACTATGGAAAATCGCAAGCGGCGGGCACTGGATACAAATCCCATATATATATATATATATATATATATAGATTTAGCCAAAACGATCCATCCACCTCATAAAATATTAAGAAAAATCACTAGCGAATTCATTATTACAAATCGTGGTTTAAAGATATAATCTGCACCAACATTTATTATGACAAATAATTATAATACTACAATACTTATATGGAAAATACAAAGATTGTCAACAGCAAAATCAGTATTTTTTATGTATTTACGACTTTAGCTATCCTAGTGATGACAATCACAGCAAAACAGTGCGCCATACGAAGCAAAGATTATTATTTAATTGAAGCCATTCCGTTTTTCTCGTTAACAGTATTCTATCGAACATTGAACAGTATTAGTTGTGACTGACAAAAATTATCTTACTAACGCATATTTTCCACGAAGAATTCCATTAACTAATGAATATGTAAGGGAAGCTGATGAGCAATAAGTTGTTAAAAGCCATTTCATTCTTTATGTTTACGTCATTTGTACACAAGATAATCATTTGATTACTTATTGTGTCCAATTAAACAACATATTTGTAATAAAGTTATTATATCTATATCTTTAAGTTTTGCTTCCTAATTTAAAAGGTGGGCGGATCATTTTGGCCAATACAATATATATATATATACATATGCAATTGTGTAAACAGCTCGCAACTATTTTGAAATAGAGCTTTATAAACTAGTGAAAGTTTTATAAAAAAATAAAAATCTGACTATATTTAAAAACAAACTAATTTTCAATATTAAGATCAAGTTTAACTTTATGCCTAGGTTTAGGCTTCTTTCCTCTCAATGCTCTTGTCCGATCATTTTCGTTTCTGAAGTCTGTATATTCACATCGGTAGAGTCCCAAAAACCGCAATCTAAAATATATCATTATTCACGTTCATGTTGAAAACACTATTTGAGAATAATAAACAATATACAATTATTTTCAGTTTTGGCTGCTACAAAATTACCAAAAAACAATTCATGAATACATATAATTATCGTCATAGTAAAAATGGCGATACATCAATATTTTGTTTAAAATTTGCCTTACTATATGAAATTTTAAAGAATAGAACTAAAGCCAATTTACACTGTTTCAACTACAGGAACTAGTCAAGTGTTTACACGTATTACTCATGTTAATTTAAGTTAACGAATCTAATAGCGAAAACTCCTGTTTGAAAGAATAATAAGCAGAAGTCAACGATTTATCGTATTCAAGAGAAATGAGAACGAGCAGTAGGTTATGTTATTCTCAAATTTCTATTAGCTGAGATTGCATTTTTGCATAAACATTTAGATTCCAATGAAGAGTGGTTTTCTTACTTGGAATTTAAGAATATTTGAGCCTTTCCTCTTTGATGAATAGTTTAAGGAAACATTGTTCTGCCATACCTTGTAAACAAAAATTTCAATCTTCACATTTTAATCTTAGAAATTATTTTTGATAAAAATATTCTTCAAAGTATCCGACATGATGATAATATCGAATTTAATATATCATGCATCCACCGCTGGATTTAGTAATCCAAAAAATGTTTATTGAAACCACTGAATTGTGTTGTATGTCTCTATATTATACCTTTTGTGTATTTTATTGTAAATTCTGTATGATCATTTTGTAAATGTTTGTATATATTGTAAATACTTGTACATATCATTTGTTGCAAATTGTATATATGGAATTTGTGCAATCAATAAGCAAAAATATAGGCTATTTAACGATAATCACGAATTTTCATAAATTTAAAAAACTCGCTTTTACAGAATTACTAAATGCATATAAAACATCTCGCAATTCAAAATTTGAAGATTTCTTTTAATCCCAAATTTTTGACAAAAATCGTGTATCTTGTAGTTTGACTAACTTAAATACAAATACAGGTACAAGACATATCTTTTGATAAAATTGATATCAATAACATCAACAAGCGATAGTCTGTGAAATCATAATATAAAAGAAACTATTAAATTGAAAGATTATAAAAATTAGCTATATATGTGTGAATAGATGCTAACATATAATCTAGTAGTAAAATGAAATAAGCATGAGGAATATGGATTAACATGATGATGCGTACTCGATACAAAATAAAACTAATTTTGCGTGAATCAATTGGTTGCATTTAAAATATCAATATATTTATAATATTACTTGAAATAAGGCGCAACAACATAATTTGAAGCAAGATCAATTTAGAAAATAAACCTAACCCTAGTCGATCCGAAATATTCGCTAAGCGTTAATTAAATTTCAAACCTGATTTCTTCTGTCCATTTCTGTGTGTATTGTAAAAGTGCGAACACAATTAAGTTTGTTATAAATTTTCAGTAGAATAAATTTTACAATAAAAAACGAAATTTTTATGAATAAAGTCAATCAAAGATAGCATTACGTTTATCAAATTAAATTGTCAGCACTGTAATAAAACGAAAAATTGCATCAAAGAATTTAGAATATACGATTAGTCATTAATGTTCAATTTACCGATAGTAGGACGATCAGATTTTTTACTAGACTCACAATATTAGGCGTAATTAGACAACTCTCAGTTGTTGCGTAGAGTCAGGGTTTTCGAGTCGAGTTCAAGTTACTCGGTCCGAGTTCGAGTTTTTGCGTTTCGAGAAATGTTACAAACACACATCAACTCATCGGTCACGGCAAAATATAGATAATAATAATAATAATAATAATCAATGACTTTATTTAGCCGCTGAAGGCATACACAACAAAAATAAAAACAAGTCAAGTTTTACGGCAGCGAGGACAGTCACAGGAGATGAAATAGGAGCAAATGGAAGAGTAGGCGAAGTTGGAGAAGGGCTCAGCAAAGAGGAAAGCCATCAAAGATTTCTTGAAGTTCGGTGGCGGGGAAAAGAAATCAATCGCTGTTGGAGGGTTGCGACTCAAGATACAAGCACGATTGAAAAACGAGTGAAGGGTGCGATGTTTCTTTGTACGACGAATGGAGAAGGTGAAAACATCATCAGAGCGAGTGCAGCAGGAATTAGAGAACTTAATGAAATCAAAAGGATCAAGATCCAATTTGCGAGTCAGTAGTCGATTGAACAGAAGGAGATCACAGGCATGGAAGTAGACTGACAGCGGGAGAGTGGAGAATTTCAGCAGAGCGTCTTTATAGTCCAAAGAGGAAATCCATTTGAAAGCGCGTTTCTGGAAATGTTCCATGGAGTGGAACAAAGCACGAGAAGGCCACCAACAAGGAGACGCGTAGAGAAGAATGGCGCGAGGAATGGACTTGAACAAAGAGAG
>CABFPE010000122.1:1436567-1458406 GCA_900660155.1 Hofstenia miamia | reverse complement strand
GTTCCATGGAGTGGAACAAAGCACGAGAAGGCCACCAACAAGGAGACGCGTAGAGAAGAATGGCGCGAGGAATGGACTTGAACAAAGAGAGCTTCACAGTGGACAAAGTATTAAAACGAACATTATGGAAAAGGGCAAATAGTGAGTAATTAGCTTTGCGGAGACGCAAAGACACATGTCCAGTCCAATTTAAGTTTGCAGCAAGTTGAACTCCAAGATGAGTGTGGTGAGGCGCAAAGTTCACAGGTAGAGGCAAATCAGAAGGGGGAGCCACAGAAAAGGAAATACCACATGTCTTGGTAGTGCTAAAATCAAGATGGTTGACAGAGGACCAAGTAGACAAGTGTTCTTCAAGATCAGAAAAAATGTTCGAAGCAAAAGACCAAACAAAATCAAAAATCGCAGTGTCGTCAACATACAGCAGGCAAGATGAGTTGAGAACAGAATGAGGGAGGTCGTTAATGGCACCACTAGTAACGGGGACAGGAGAAGAGATAGACGAGTTGGTTTTGACACACTGGTGGTGATTGGTCAGGTAAGACTGAAACAGTTCGATGAAATCCACATCAAAACCAAATAAACGTAACTTGTCAAGCAGAATGGAATGAGGGAGACGATCAAACGCTTTTGAGATGTCAAGAAAGATAACACAACCAGGATCCTTACTATCAGAGTGAAAGTAGCAGTTCTCGATCAGAGTGAGCAGGTTAGTAATCGTAGAGCAACCAGGAAGGTTGCCATGCTGAGAAGAAGAGATGAGGNAGACAAGTGCTCAAGATCAGAAAAAATGTTCGAAGCAAAAGACCAACCAAAATAAAAAATCGCAGTGTCGTCGACATACTGCAGGCAAGACAAGTTGAGAACAGAATGAGGGAGGTCGTTAATGGCAACAAGGAAGAAAAGAACAGCAAACACTGAGCCTTGAGGGGCACCACTAGTAACGGGGACAGGAGAAGAGATAGTCGAGTTGATTTTGACACACTGGTGGCGATTGGTCAGGTAAGACTGGAACAGTTCGATGAAATCCACATCAAAACCAAACAAACGTAACTTGTCAAGCAGAATGGAATGAGGGAGGCGATCAAACGCTTTTGAGATGTCAAGAAAGATAATACAACCAGGATCATTACTATCAGAGTGAAAGTAGCAGTTTTCGATCAGAGTGAGCAGGTTAGTAATCGTAGAGCGACCAGGAAGGTTGCCATGCTGAGAAGAAGCGATGAGGTGACGAATTTTTGGGAATATATAACGAAAAACAAGGCGTTCAAAGATGATAGACAGTCGAGATAGAATAGCTAATACATCATATCAAACATTGAATCTATTCCTTTGTTCACTATACTGCTTAATTATGCTTAAGATTAATATTTTTAATTCAGTAACCTTCTACCAATAGGCATATAACGAAAGATCATAATAGCGAGTACTCACTATATTATTAAAGATTAAATTATAGGAAAATCAGCTAACACATTTTGTAGGAAGTATAACATATGCATATACATAATCATATATCTACAATGCTAACAAATCAAAAATATTTACAACCATTTTGCGAGACATTTTATGCAGATTCAGAGGCGGCCTAAAGATTCATTGTTTAACATTATGAAACAAGCACCAGGTAGGTATGCTACTGGGAATGACGAAAAGCATTCTTATAAGTTTTAAAGGACCCAATAAAATTACCTAATTGTGAAAAGCACGTTATAGCGAGTTTCCAATGGAAAAAATTCATCATTTTCAAGGGGTCGCAAAAGGAATTACTATCACGGAAAAGCAGGCTTTAAATTTCATATAGAATGTTCTGAAGATTTATGCAACCATCACGTGGTTTTCTTGACAGTGAGTTTCTAAGAGGAATTTGGTGTCTTCTAAATTCACACTATTCTGGTACTGCTAATATTAATTAAAGAGAAAAGTGAAATTCATGCGATATTGTTGGCCAAGGCGTTTTAATGCTGTCATCTTAAAGATTATAAGAGAATAAACTATGCAGACTCGAGAAATCAATGTTTTGATTTTCACACGGACAAAACTTCCTGTATTGTTTACGAAAATTATAATAAATGTAACATGCATTATTTACATGCGATATTAACACGTTTCCCGTGAATTATAGCCAATTGCAAGTCATTGCAGTACTTATTGAATGCAGAACTGGTGCGAAATTTACACTTGGCACTTATTTAAACAAGGAACACACGTTTGCGGAAATTCAAGAACTCTCAAAATATTGTGGTATAATCCCACAAAAAGTATTAAAGCATCATATATATACATTGCTGTTATTACTCAGATTAATTAGGATTAGCTGCTGAGATGGTGCTCACCCGAAGCTGGTGTTAGTTGCCTGCCACTCCTACACACGCGTCCTTCCATCACTCTGCCGTCAACTCCTGCACCCTCTGAACCTAGCTATCTTCATCGACAAGTTACTTCATTTTATCCGGTGAGATTGTTCCATGTCTACTCGAAATCGTATGTGTTCAACATCGAATAGCACCAAATGTGGATCCTGTAGCAAAAAAGTCGCCCCAAACACTCCTGCTATACAATGCGACAAATGTGAAGTATGGTACCATGCTGCCTGTTTGAATATCACTGAATCCCTATACTCTGCACTTACGGAGCTAGAAACGACGGCTTGGTTTTGCCAGCCGTGTTTCAAGGCTCGAAAAGAACAACTATCCATAACTGCTGAACTCTCGAAAGTTAAACAAGCAATGCTGAAATCAAATCTGTGATCAAGAACGGACCTTCCACCACAAATACCAACAAAGTTTTCACACGACATGAAGTTTAAGGACAACTAAACTATTAAAAAGGCGCTAACAGATCTTGGTGTTCCAGATACCAATATCGCTGACTGCTACCGACGTGTTAAATTTGATGAACAAAGAAAACACCCCTGACCAACGCTGATTTCCCTCATGCTGTGACAAATTGCTCTCTCCCTGATTTTCATTTTGCGTGTGCGCGCATTATACACAGCTCTATTCCTTTTCTTGTGATTTCTGTTTACAACCCTCCTCTTTCTTCGCCATATCGCGTCTCATCCCAGAAATTTATCTCATGTATGACTACATATATCAATAACTTCTATCTTTCATTTCCTGCCGGATGTTTTCTAATCACTGGTGACATGAACCTGCCCGAAATATGTTGGAATACATATACAGGAAATTCATATTTTTCTAACGATTTCATTGTCTTCATTGAGAAGATGAATGCCTATCAACTGGTGACCGAAGCAACTCATTCGAAGGGAAACCTTCTCGATACTTGCGAGGTTGAAGTACTCCCTGAATGCTTCCTTCCCGATCATTTTCCACTCAAAACAAAAATGTCTGGCAAAGACTTTTCGATGCCGTCAAGCGATTTATGTACTGATATCCCTGCATATTCCAAATCTGGCTTCAACGACCAAACGTTTTTGCCTGGCTTATCTGAATTCGACCTATTTTTACAACATTACTATTTCTGCAACCCAGCGTTTGTCTTTAACTGGTGGTATAGTATCTTACACCAATCCATTCAATTATCTGTTCCCTCAAAACGCCCGAAAAGACAACTTCTGCCGTTTTCTTTCTCTAGTCATTCTGTGCATTTAAGTAATCAGGTCAATACCGAGACACGGAGACTCAATAGGTCTGGTTTTGATGGTTCTGCCAAACTAACGCTGTTGCATCTTGATTTATCTAACTTTATAGAACTGAACCAGCTTATGCTTGTCCAGTCGACGCGCTGCATTGGGAAAAATGAGGGCTTTGCTCTGCTCCGCAAACTTAATCCACCCATGTCTCTTCCCTCAACTGTTCACTTAGATGGTGATCTCGCATCCACAGACCGAGCAAAGGCAAATCTGTTCAACAAATTCCTGTGCAATGGTTTTATTCCTGAGTCCTTCGAATTTCACTCGGCCAACACCGAAAGACATATTTTCCTAGCTGATCTTTGTATCACCACAGATCAAATCGAGACTCTGCTCCGTGGTGTCCCTGATACCACTGCGGTGTGTGCTGATGGCATTCCTCCCTTTATTTTTAGAAATTTATCTGGGATTCTTGCTCCTCTGGTACATATACTCTTTTCGCATCTAATCCAATCGCGCACATGGCCTGATGTGTGGAAAACTGCTTATGTCACACCGATACATAAATCAGGCGATAACTCTGATGTCCGAAACAGACCCATCAGTATTTTACCAAAAATTTCTCTTCTTGAGAAAATTCTCTTCCGATTTATTTACGATAAGGTTAAGCATCTCCTCTTCGACTCTCAGCATGGTTTTCGGCCCTGCCGGGGAACCCACACTCAGCTTCTTACCTTTGTGGACACACTTTATCGCTCAAATGATTCCAACTCTGATTTCCACGCCGTTTATTTCGACATCCGAAAAGCCTTTGACTCAGTAGCCCATAAACGGCTACTTTCTAAGTTAGCCGTCATGGGCTTCGCTGATGACATCCTTTCCCTGCTCTCTTCCTACTTATCCAATCGCGTCCAATGTGTTAAATTAAAGAATAATCTTTCTAATCCTGGTAATGTGCTGAGTGGGGACCCCCAGGGCAGTGTCCTCGGGCCCTGCTGCTTCTCCTATTTATAAGCGAGTTACTGTCTAATAGCGCTGCAGCTGAAACCTACCTCACGCTCTGCGGTGAGGTAATTCGGCGCAGAAATATCGTCAAAGTTCTCGGTGTTTATATCGATGCTTCGCTATCATGGCGGTACCACGTCGAAGTTAAACTCAAGACCTCTGTTCGCAGTTTCCATAGAGTCAAACGATGTATTCCTTTTTCTTCCCCCTTGCGGACGAACATAGTACCACAAGGTACTATAAATGGGCCACCTTGTTTCAACGTAGCTTATGACGATCTTCAACTATTATANCAATGTGTTAAATTAAAGAATAATCTTTCTAATCCTGGTAATGTGCTGAGTGGGGACCCCCAGGGCAGTGTCCTCGGGCCCTGCTGCTTCTCCTATTTATAAGCGAGTTACTGTCTAATAGCGCTGCAGCTGAAACCTACCTCACGCTCTGCGGTGAGGTAATTCGGCGCAGAAATATCGTCAAAGTTCTCGGTGTTTNGAGACTCAATAGGTCTGGTTTTGATGGTTCTGCCAAACTAACGCTGTTGCATCTTGATTTATCTAACTTTATAGAACTGAACCAGCTTATGCTTGTCCAGTCGACGCGCTGCATTGGGAAAAATGAGGGCTTTGCTCTGCTCCGCAAACTTAATCCACCCATGTCTCTTCCCTCAACTGTTCACTTAGATGGTGATCTCGCATCCACAGACCGAGCAAAGGCAAATCTGTTCAACAAATTCCTGTGCAATGGTTTTATTCCTGAGTCCTTCGAATTTCACTCGGCCAACACCGAAAGACATATTTTCCTAGCTGATCTTTGTATCACCACAGATCAAATCGAGACTCTGCTCCGTGGTGTCCCTGATACCACTGCGGTGTGTGCTGATGGCATTCCTCCCTTTATTTTTAGAAATTTATCTGGGATTCTTGCTCCTCTGGTACATATACTCTTTTCGCATCTAATCCAATCGCGCACATGGCCTGATGTGTGGAAAACTGCTTATGTCACACCGATACATAAATCAGGCGATAACTCTGATGTCCGAAACAGACCCATCAGTATTTTACCAAAAATTTCTCTTCTTGAGAAAATTCTCTTCCGATTTATTTACGATAAGGTTAAGCATCTCCTCTTCGACTCTCAGCATGGTTTTCGGCCCTGCCGGGGAACCCACACTCAGCTTCTTACCTTTGTGGACACACTTTATCGCTCAAATGATTCCAACTCTGATTTCCACGCCGTTTATTTCGACATCCGAAAAGCCTTTGANGAACTATCGCTTCTTTACTCAAGCCTGATTTTGTCTAAAATATTTTATTGTTCTAGTGTCTGGGGAGGTTGCAAAGACGCAGTTTTACAGACCATAGACAAACTACAAAAGAGAGCAGTTAGAATGGGTGTGATTCCATCTTATACTCCGGTTAAAGAACTGATACATTGCAGGGATGAATCACTTTACAACACTATAGAAAGTTCTGGTGATCACATTTTAAAAGACATACTACCCGTGAGACAAACATACGCCATCAACCGTTTACGGGAGAAATTGCCAAGCCGCTATCTAACTACAACGATGTTTGACAAAACGTTTCCAAACAGATATCTGAAAACATAAACATTCCAAAACATTCCTACAGTTGTCTATCTTCTATCTTATTTCTACTTATATGAAACATGAAACTTTGATTTTTTTCTCTCTATGTTCTTTATTATTAAGTATTTTGGATATATTTCTGGAATAATTAAAACTTTTATTATTATTATTATTATAGTGCTTGTGTCAAGCCAATTCTTAATTACAACTCATTCATTTGGTTTTTAAATGGGTTTGCGGTACCAGTTCATATCAGAATCAACTCATTCAGTTAAAGACCCTGCCTATTTGTTAACACCTAATTTATTCTGACATTCTTCTTTTACACAAACTTATCAGCCTTGCCTCCTACATTTTATCATTTTTATAAATTCAAAAATAACATTTGTTTACGTAATAAATTGGCTGTATCAGTAGAAATGGTAGTTTGATTTCTTAAAACGTGTTCCACTGATAGTATTCAATAATCGGTTCAATTTGATGAATTTACTATAGGCCTATTCGAAAGTTCTAAACATGCTTATTCAATCAAATTTTGATTTGTACAAATTCAGACAACCATATAAAATTTAACGTTCATTATATTAGTAACTTTTAAAAAACTAACTTGTCAATTAAAGAGGAGAACTCTTGATGCGGAGGGTAATAATTTATTATATCATTTCTCTTTTCCATTGGGCATGAAGCAAATATTTTTACAATTTTTTCCGATTTTGAGGTAGTATTGGAAGGCATTGAACTGTTAAAAATTTTTGCACTTAAACGTGCCATCCTCTTTGAATAGATTGACATTGTCGTAATCGTAAGAAGGCAATATTTAAAATTTTATAGAGCTATTTGCTTATTTCGAAAGTATATCAAAAATCAACTGTCCAAATATTTCAAAATAAAAACCAACAAATATAGTCTATAATAATTATAATAATTAAACACTTTCTTCTAAAATATTAATTACCGAATTATTTTCTTATTTATTGCAGTTATTACTTAATGTTATTAAATGTATTTAGCAATTTAGCACCATAAGCATGCGTGCTACGGAATAAAAATGACGGAGAAATACGGTGCGTTTCCTTTAAAAAACTTCATTTTGTGCATGAATAATTTAGTTTTAATAGACTTTAGAATTTTTTGAACAATGTTTGCATTATTTAGATAAGTCATTTAGGCGACCAGGTAAAAATAACTTCATCTATTCTATTTATTTTTTTTTATGAATACCATTACGTTATTGCTTTGCATTTAGATTTTCTGTTTAAATTCCTGGTTATTGGCAGTGCAGGTGTAGGAAAATCCTGCTTGCTTCATCATTTTGTCGAGAACAAATTTAAAGAGGATTCGAGTCATACTATTGGCGTCGAATTCGGGAGCAAAATTGTCAATGTGGTAAATAAGTGTGTTAAACTACAAATTTGGGATACTGCTGGTCAAGAGCGTTTCAGGTATAATTGCTGCTGCATAATATTAATATTAGTTTTAAAAATTTGTGTTAACTGTTCACATTTTTAATGAAAATTATTACTTGAATTAGTAATATGAACAAATGTCACTGATCGAACTCTAAATTATAGGCCATCTGCTCATGTGGCATGTTATTTTGTGGCTGGGCGTTTGAAATTTCTGTTGTGAGAAAAGTTAGTGTTTCAATATGGGCCTAATTATTAGTATGACGTCATTCCAACTGGGTTTCCCTAAAGTAAAATAATGACCGTGGCTAGATTAGCATTGATTATTGATATCAATTAATCCTTACCCTATCTAAAGTAGGCTTAGCTCAATTTTTAGTAGTAATTTGTTCTAAATTATTTAGTTTTTTAATTTAACTGTCGTGATTTATAAAAACAAAATTCAATGCAAGTTTATTCATGCTGAGGAAATGTACACTGAATTTTTTGTACACACATTTATTTGTTTACACAATCAAGCAAAATTTAGTTCCTTCTAGGCATTCTGAAAAGATAAGCTACTTTAAGATCCTACATCAACAATGCATTAATACAATTAAGAATAAATAAGATACAACAATGTAAGAATTTGACCTTGTTCTTGGTGATCCCATATTCTGTTTTTTATGCAATAGGTGAGATTCATTTTTCCTGATTCATTCGAAAGTTTTGGCAAACCTGAATCAATGCTGCATATTAGCTATATCAATCTCTATTGGAGAATGTCGCAAACACCTTGATAGGTTCACAGCACTTTACGGTCTTCCTTTGATAAAGGATCTGCTTAAGACTCATATGAATAAGAAAGGCAGAGTAAAATAGGTCTTAAACTTGCGCATTACTATACCTTCAAGAAGTTATTTGTCAGATAAATCTACTTTTACTATCTTGACATTTTCATTCCATCAAAGATTTTTATTTAGGATGTCGCCTAAGTACTTTACAGAAGGAACATTTAATAATTAGGCAACCGGAATTTTGACTTTATTTTCTGAAATTTTGACTTTATTTTGACCTATAGAAAAAGAACCTTGCTATGCATAAACAATAAGAAACTGCTTGTGATTTTTTGAAAATTTATTTCAAAAAAGGGATACAGTTACATTTTGTACAACCACAAATGTACATCAGATACAGTGTGGCTAACTGGAGTTGTAGTATAACATCATGTATTTATGCAAGTTCTCAGGAAGAAAATGTCTATCAGACGCCAACAGTTTGTTGAGCATTGAGAAACTTCGCTCAACTGTCACTGAGGTTGGTGGACATTTCTGAAGCTTGGAATAAAGGGCAGGCGAGATGTCGGAACGAGTGAGATTCACAATCTCCGGAAGCTCGTTCTTCTCCAATCGTTTCTCTAGATATGCCTTTACTTGTAGAGGATCTCCGTTTAGCTTTTCCTTCAAAGCTGTCATGTCACTTGATGCGTCAAGCATGGTGTATTTCGACCCTTCTACTCTCTCGAGCAATTTGACCAGGCAGCTATACCATGTTTGTATTTCAACGAGCTCCTTTGATAGGCCATCCTTGGAAATGGCTGATTTGCATTTGTGCACAAGAATTCCAGTGTCCTCCCATGCATCAATGATTGCTGTGATTTGGGGCAGCTTTTCGGCATAATACCCAGCTGCAGAAATCCACGATCCCCATCTCGTAATAATTGGTGTTGGCGGATAGCCGATTCCTGCAAACTGGTTGCGTCTGGTTTTGTTTTTAACAGTCGCAGCTTTAACTGCGGCAATTAGCTCATCTGTTTTCTTATATCCTGAGCGCACTCTCATTGAGACGTTGTGCAGCAGATGCGCTACACACATTACAATGACTTAGACGCGGGAAAGTATCTTCAATGCCCCACCTGCTGACATCATGTATGCTGCTGCATCACTGAGGAGCAGGACAAAATTATCTCTATGAACACCGAGCTCTTTTGCCATGTCATCAATGTGCTGCACAACACACTGGGCAGTAACGGCACCGGACAATTCCTTACACATAGAAAGGTATGTTGTTTCAGGAGCGTCAACAGTGGCGACCAGAATATGAATACATTTTCTATTGTTTATTTCTGTTTCATCGGTGACCATGAACATTTCTTTTCCTCCAATGATCTCCTTGATTCTCTCACTTTCCAGGGAGGATATCATGCTCAGCTTTTCACGACACCGTGATTCACTGGGAAGGGGTTTACCAATATCTAAAAAAATGACCGAAGAGCTGGATTCCTCAGCTTGTAAAGTGGAATATGGGCTGCAAGGAAAGCCCGGATTACCCTTTCTCCAAAAGACCATTAAGAAAATGAATAACTTGTCTTTAATCAAAAAATTAATAATTCTTCAAAGTTGACTACTCGAAGCTCCAAATATTGAGATGTGGCCATTTTAGAAGTTTGTTAACTAAAAATATGTATGTAGATTTTTTTTCAATATATAAAGCTTT
Source organism: Hofstenia miamia (assembly GCA_900660155.1). Classification (NCBI taxonomy): domain Eukaryota; kingdom Metazoa; phylum Xenacoelomorpha; order Acoela; family Hofsteniidae; genus Hofstenia; species Hofstenia miamia. Next base: position 1,448,337 of record CABFPE010000122.1, on the reverse strand, counting down.
TTATTCTGCACATGCTGAATAGAATTATACATTTTTAATAACTAAATAATTTTTATACCGGTTGCGAAGTTATTTTATCTCAGCAAGACAATGATTACAAGTTCCGGAATGTTCTACATCATTTCTTTAGGTCAGTTACTCGAAGTTATTATCGTGGTGCGGCTGGTGCATTGCTTGTATATGACATTACTAGGTAAAACATCTTTCATTTTCATAGAAATACATATACATACTTAGTCGAGAAACGTTCAATGCACTACAAAATTGGTTGTCTGATGCACGCACTTTGGCCAGTCCACATATTGTTGTACTTTTAGTTGGTAACAAAAAAGATCTTGAAGAGGAACGTGAAGTAACGTTTTTAGAAGCTAGTCGATTTGCTCAAGAGAATGGTACTAAATCTTTTGTATTTTATATTTGAAGTTGACTTGATGTACGATGATTTCAATTATTACATTTATTATAAAGCGGCATTTCTCAGTAGTTTTGTTGTTCCACATGATTTAGATATTATTATGAACATGTTGTGTTTTTTTTTCATTTAGAAAGCATAAATTCAATTGTTCATTTTGTACCACATGAAATCACAATGTTTCAGTCGTTTTTTGTAAATTGATAAATCTGATTTTAAAAAATATGTGATTAGTTATTACATACCGGCAAGCTAATTTTCCATTGCGCTGTTCATTTTTGTGTATTTAAAAATTTATTATGCAGCTTTGTATTCATATAGTGTTGTCTAATTCACCAATATTAACTTATTTAACAATTTTTACATTCAAGTTTAAAATTCAATTGTTAAACTTTAAGTCTTTCTAGTAACTTTTTTAATTTTTCAATCTAGTAACTTTATCATAGTATTCATCACATCCGAAATTTCATTAATTTTTGAAGGTATGTATTTTAGTGCAGAATTTCAAACAGATTCTTTAAGCCCATGCTACACGAACAACTTTTGTCGCCGATTTTTGTCGTCCGAACGAACAACTTTTGTTGTTGGTTTGGTATGCTACACGAACAACTTTAGTTAGTTAATTAGTTTTAGACAAAAGTTGGGGAGGGGTGCTACACGAACGATTTTAGTTGGCCACAAAAATTGTTGATAAAAGTTGTTCGTGTAGCATAGTGTTACAACAACTTTTTATTACTTCAGTTACTTCATGTAAAATATTAAGAAAGAATTACAAGAATATCCGAATATGCAGCAATATTTAAAATAAAAAATATTAATATTGCTCATGTGCATAACAGTTGAACTAAAATATTAAAATATATTTCAATATTAAATTTTTGGAATACGCATCAGCAACAAGCTATTTTATGTTATGTTTTAATGTCTTTATTGAAACAATATATATTGTTTCACTATCTGTATTCGTATTTTCTTGAATATTATTAAACCGCGCGTGATGAAATGTGATTGTTTACATTCCTAAATGAGTGATCGTAATAATGGCTTTGAATGTGACCGGCAAATTTCATAATTATGGCGCGCATTTCACTTCTTTTGACTTGAAACTATTTACTGATTGTTATAGCTGCTAACTAGCGGTAACAGCATTATTTGTTTGTTGTCTAAATTCATATTGTGCTTCACTAAAATTATAAAGTATATAAATTACATGTTTACTCTTAAAGATCTTCATTCATTATTACAAATTAATATTTATTATTTTAACATTATGAAAGCAGAATTCAATATTTATTTATGTAGGAAATCAATATATACAGTAGGCGTCAAATTACTTGTGACAATGCAGAACTTGCTTATTTTGTTAATCTACAAAAAGAGTTTAAGCTGTACTTAAGATTTTATTGTGGTTTTGATAATCTTGGATGGAAATAAATATATTTACTCTGTTATGCCTATCATTTGCTCAAAAATGGTAATGCCAGCAGCAAAAATCTAGTTTTAGGTTGTGTCAAATTACTTGGGACAACAATAACCACTTGTGGTTTTTGTTTACTAATACCTTCAAAGCTAAACTGTGGTTGTATATTTGTATCATTAAATTAATATTATAGCATATTTGGCGGGAAATCATTATTTTCTAGGCTATTGGATTTATACTTATTACTAGCAGCTAGTTTTCGTTATACTCCTAATCATGCCTGGTCCAGATATAATTTCTTCAAAAAGGAGTGAAATTGAGGCATTGCTACGACTTGAAACTCTCACTGTGAGGCAAATTGCTGAACAGACTGGTGTTAGTAAAAGTACTGTTTCCAGATTTCAAAATTTGGGGTGTTTGATGTCAAAGAGAAAGGGTCATTGTGGGCGAAAACCTAAGACAACGCTCAAAGAAGATCGGATTTTAATGCGGAATTTGCAAAAAACTCCTCTTTCAGATGGCTAAACAGCTCCAAAAAGAATGGAGAGAAGCTGGGACAACAGTTTCCCTTAGTACAGTACGCAACGATTGCGCAAATATGGTTGCTGCTCAGTAATTCCTAGAAAAATACCAAAACTTACTGCTGCAATGAAGGCTAAGCGATTGCAGTTTGCTTTGGCTCATCAAAATTGGACCAAAGACGATTGGGGAAAAGTCTGCTTTTCAGATGAAAGCACTTTTGAGTGCAAAGATGCTCAAAGAAGAAAAGTTTGGCATAAAAAACACTCCTAAACCTACCTGTTCGACTGTTTAACACCCCAAAAAAATTTTGATATGGGGGATCATGAGTTTCTTTTGGCCCGGGAAGGCTATATATTGTGGAGGGAATGATGAATTCTGAACAATACTGCAAAGTATTAACATCTAGAGCTATTCCACAAATGGTTGATTGGTTTAACTCCACAGAAAACTGCATTTATATCATGATGGCGCCCCCTGCCACAGATCAAAGACAATAAAGACTTTTCTTGCTGATAAAAATATCAGAACCTTGGATTGGCCTGGCAATTCCCCAGACTTAAATCCAATAGAGAATGTCTGGGGAATCTTAAAACAGCAGATTTCTTCTGTTACAATCAGTAACAAAACCCAACTGATTGAAGAACTTATTTGGCACTGGTTCCATGAACCAAATTTGCCAGCATTAATGATGAAGCTTGTGGAATCAATGCCCAACCGTATAAATGCAGTTATCAAGGCTAAAGGTGGTAATACAACATATTAAGTTTCTTATAATTTGAAAATTTGAATAAAAACTGATTTTTTATGTGTTTTTTACATGGAACACATTTGTCCCAAGTAATTTGATGTTGGCTACAGATAATTTTTCTCAAAATTTTGAATATCCAACAGCATGTATAACCTAAGTACTTATTTTTCAACTTTCAAAATTTTAACCTCCCACCCTATTATTTTAATCTACTATATGAATTCACATTATTGGTAAATTTTTTTCTTAATTGGTTCATATTTTGGGTATGCTCAATGCGAGTGAAGTTTTGCATAACCGGCCTATAGAATAGATTGCCTGCTGTAATTCAAAGTAATAAACATACATACTAAACAAACAGTTTTATGTTAAACGCTCCAACACATAGTACAAATTACTGGTTTAGTTCCTGCAGTGCTTGAACAGTTGTCGACTTGAGTCAGGAAAGCGCTGTCGATGTTCCTTAACAATTTGCAATGTAAACTGCATTTAGTCTTCATTTTTGGAGAGTAGCAATTATATTCCTGCATCAGTGCTACACCACGTTCAGCTTCCAGGTAGCTCTCATTGATCAACCATGTACAAGGCTCTGCAGAGAGGAATGAATCTGGAATGCGCAGAATTTGGAAGAAATTCCTTGTATTGTGTGTAACAAAATCATGCAGCTGTTTGTTGTGGATTGTGGCATTGTCTATCGTAATGCGCTTCTGTGGTGGTTCATGTGTTCCTTGATGAGCGAGTGTATCTACCCTGGCTTTTTTCTCTACTTCATCAACGTTACGATAAAAAAAGGCCAGTGCAATCAGCTCTTAACTTATGTACCATAGCTGACCACAATTTCTTCATAGCAGCGACGTGTGGATGAAGCCAAGAGTTTCAACAGATTCAGGTCATTGGCAGGTGCTGCGGTTGGCAGATAAGACAAAAACCAGGACTTGATATAAGCCGCAACACCAAAGACACAGAAGTCTGCCAGACCTTGGAGCTCACGGTGTGTCATCCTGAAGCCCGCATCCCTGAAGATGTAAATTTTCACAGCATAAATTAGCCGAGCCATGAAGCGTGCACGATGGATAGCTTTCTGAACTTCAAACCACGTGCAGGAATTCCTCCTAAGAATATTAAGGAGAGTTGAAGAAGTTCCCGATAGTCTTCACGCTGGTGAGACATCTGAAGCTGGTCACTAATGAATACCTTCAGGTCATCCAATACATTAGCAACGCCTGCCATTACTCCCTGCCTTCCTTTCTCTCGTTGAGCCAACAAGAATTGCTTATCTTCCACTTTCATATTCTGCAATGCATCCTGATGAGCCACATCAAACAGATCATTGAAGATGTCTTTAGAGGCTTCCTCATTTGCAATTTGGGTTGCTGTTCTTCGAGCCTTGTTCTTCTTAAGCCCCTCCCATTTTTAACCAATTCCTCCAGAAGAGAGACAGCAGGATCAGAACGGCGCATAGGTATCCTTGCTCTGTCCCAGAACAACTGCACTTCTTCAATAACACTGACAGCTGCACCGTGTTTTGTCCTAGAAGATTTCAACTTATGAGTATAAAGCCGTAGCACATCACTGACTGATGGTAGTTTAGAACCGTGAAGAATTTCAACTGTTGAGCCAAGGAGATAAACCTCAGTTTTACTGCGTGTTGATACTGTTGCAGTATTAGACATGACTAGAAAATGTAGGCCTAATTACCTGTGATTCAGCTTTACTTTGATACATGTTCAATTAAGATTATACACTACAGAACAATATACATTACATTTTTATTATATATCTAGTTAATATACATATATAACCACAGTTTTGTTTTAATTCTAATGATTAATTACTAAAATAACATCATTTTCATGACCAAGATGTAATTAATATGAGATGTATAATATTTACAAGATTTCAGTTCAGTTACGCATATATACAAATTCTTATCTTGCTTGAGCATGCCCTAAATACAATCTATTTTTTGGAAAATTTTTCACTTTTTCATTTCTCTGGTAGGAGTATCAGATGGGATGATGGGAGCTTAGAAAAAATTTAAAAAAAATTCAGTTCATATAAGGACCACCCTAATGTATAACCTAAGTACTATTGTTTACTGTGAATCTCATTTTAAACTATATATTTAAATACTAAAGTAAATTAAATACTTCAGAAAAATTCTAAAAAGTTAAAAATTAGGTTCAATTTAGAATGTCCCAAGTAATATGACGCCTACTGTATATATATAAATATATATATGGGCTTTGGATACAAAATTTTAAAATATCTACAATGCGCTGGAAACAAAAAAATGTAATAACTTCCTCATACTGATTGCATATATCATCGCTCTAAAAACTATCTAAATTAATGAAGTCACATTAAAAATACAGAATGGTCTGTAACCCGGGTCGATGCGTATTTTCATTGGAGAGCAGATTATCACTGTGTACGAATGATGAAATAAGAATGATGCTGTTTAATTGGAATTAAACCAAACATCGTACTTGCCTGCACTGTTTAAACAATACTTGAGTTCGCAAAGCTACGCTGTGATCGAATTCCCAATCTAATCACTATTGTATAACTCGTAAAGTTCAAATGTTTTTGTTTACTAGAAAGGATTCTTTTTGATGAGTTAATTGTTTTAATTTATGCTGATACACAAGTATACAAAAGAAATGCCTACATAGTGATGTGTTTATTTTAACATAAAATGTACAATCATGATTATTAATTCTATAAACCTAGCTAATTTTAAATTTACACTCTGAAATGAACTCTGAAAACGATTAAAATTATAGCTTAAAGTTGTTTATTTATCTTTGAAGGTGATAATTACTAGAAAGTTGGAGAATTATTTCTCTGACAAAAAAGTTGGTCGGAGCACCCTGCTACACGGACAACTTTTGTCATTTAATTACTTCACGACTAAAGTTGGCGAAAGGCGTGCTACACGAACAATTTTTATTGTCCAACTTTAGTTGGACCGAACGAACAACTTTAGCCTATATAATTACTCCTGATTTTAGATGTGGAAGAGGGGTGCTACACTAACGATTTTCGTTTGCCAACAAAAATTGGTGACAAAAGTTGTTCGTGCAACATGGGCTTTACTTATGTCTTTTCAATGTTGTATTTTCCAACTCAATGCACTGTTTAATCACTTGACGAAGTTGACATTTTGTATGCATATAATTTCAATTTAGCCAAACAATAGCATTGTTTTTCTGATATCTAAAAAAATTATTTTTAGCGTTTCCGAATTTCTTAGTGTTTTATGTTGTTTAACATTATCACAACGTAGTTCCTTTATGTATTGCCAAATTTTCTCTCAGTAGTGCTTAAAGTTAAATCTATTGTATTGTATATTAAATGTATGTTGTAATAATTAGATAATTTTTCGTAGTTACGATTTTGAGTATATTTATTATCTATTTTCTATTTTTATTAATTTTATTTTTGAATTAGACTTAATGTTTGTCGAGACGAGCGCTTTCTCTGGTGAAAATGTCGAAGAAGCATTCCTCAAGTGTTCCCGCACCATCTTAACGAAAATAGAATCAGGTAGTCTTCTATTCTTTGACTACTACATTTTATAATATATACTACGATGTCTAGTCACTGTTTCTCAATCAGACTTGTGAACGAGCAGAGTATTGGATATATAACGAGCACCAAAACAAGCCTTTATTAGACAAGAAAATTTATAGTACTGCTTGTTAATTTGATTATGCAGATTTTTCTTATTTTTTCATTCAATCTGCCATTATTATAATTTAATTTTAGAAATGTTTATTAAATAATAGGAAGAGCATTGTAAAAAATTCCGAGAGAGCAATATTTTTTAAAAATATCGGGCTGAAGTGAGCCTCATTGAAAGATTTTTTTGTGGCAAGCCGAGCCAAACTTGCTTATAATTTAAACGAGCCAAGTTTAAAAATTTCGGCTCGTTGACAAGTTTGTTCTCAATACACATTCCCTGTTACGGCTGCAAACGCAGTATTTTGAAATACTCATTTATTGTTTTTCGAAAGAATATAATTCTAAAAAATAAATTTAAAAAAATTGCCTTCTTCGTGGGCATTAATGCAATTCCCGCAATCGCATCTTAATATCTCTCCCATGGTTTTGACCACATGTTCATTTTATTGAACAGCTCTGAAAAAAATGTGTCGTAAGTGTTCTGTAGTCACGTAGAGCACATCAATCAAGACCAGTGTATATTCGTTGCTTTGCTTTAAGGAAATTGACACTGGATACGGTTTTTCTGACCGGAAAATAAACGAACAATCGCGACTATGAATTTATTATTTTATCTCTTCGCAAATCCTACTATATAAGTTGTCAATTCACTTTTCTAGACATGTTTACTTTAACTCTAGGTAGACTGCTGTAGTTTGTAAAATACATTTATTGACAACCGTTTTATAATAAGAAATTTCCGATTGTGTAGGAGTAGACTTCAACAGTTAGTTATAGTTGGAATTGGAAATGTTATTTATAAGCATAGTTTGCTCCAGTATGTATGTATGTCGATGCTAATGTATGTCGATAAACTATTCAATCAAAATTTTGTGACATTACAAAACAGATTTACGTAAGAGTTGACCGTGATTTTGAAAACATGCAAACATATCGTCACTATAAAAACAAATATTTATTTCGCCAATTCATTGAGATATAGTGCAAGTCTTAAAAAATTCCTGCATTTTTTTCTCTATTCTTTCGCAAAGTATACTGTTCAACTACAAATTTCAGAATGCTTAATCCTAACATTGGTGAAAAAATATTTAATAATGCATCTATAAATTAATTTTCTCGCATTTTAGCAAACATTAGAAATTTTTATTTCATGCAGTCGCGCACATTTTTGCTTTGATATTGAATTTTACTTGTGTAGAATGTTTCTTAAAATCCAATTAAAAAACGTAAATGTAAAAAACAATTGAATATTTACTTTCGTGCGTTTCCTACACACCGCGATGTACGTCAAAAAATTATCATAATTCTATTCTATTTGCTCTGTTTAATCATTGTTCCTTCCTAAGCGGAAACTCATTGCAAACTAAATTATCGAATTCTTCAATCTGTGCTGTGTACTATAATTTATCGATGTCAGATATTTCAAATGTTGTAAACTGTTAATGCTCGGCAACCGTCCAACGTATTAGACTAGCACAATTATTGTGTACACAATAAGACTTAATCTAACATGACACTGGAATAACTACTAATTGTATAATTAACAAGTTCGAATTCGTTACAAAATTTGTGCATTCGGAATGCGCACTGTGTGTATCAGGTTATTTAAATTGGAACCAACACAGGTAGTTCTGTTATAGATGGTAACACTAAACACAAAGTTCATTATGAATATATATATATATATATATATATATATATATATACACACATATATTTACGCTAAGTACTATGGCATTTGTACTTAGCGTAAATTACCCTAGTACACAGCGTAAATGGACCCTTATCCAGAGTGTATGGATAATTTTAACGATTTTACAACGTATATTGATTTACTTCATGTTCAGCTATATGCATAGTTATTATATACACTTTTGATAAATAAATAAGGAAAACGTGGGAATGCTTGTCATTATTAATACATATTTTGGGAAAAAATCGTTAATATCTCAGTGAATAATGCTTGAATCGACTTCGCACCTAAATTATTGGCTTCCAAATTAAAAACTACATCTAGTAAAGTCCTTTAAAGATTCATAGAATATGGACTACTTTGTTTTATTTTGAATTTTCCTTTAACAACCCCCTATCTCTTTGAACCTGTATTTTTGAGAAAAATCTAACATCTAAACAAATAATGCTTGGATTGTCATCTGTGAAAACCAGCAAAAAAGGGAGCAAAATAAGAGAACGATTTTATTTTTTCATTTATCCAATTAAGTTTTTGTGGGAGGTTAATAATACTCATTTAATCTAAAGCAGGTATGTGTAATACGCACTCTGTAAAAAATTTACATTCATTTGCCAACTAGTTTCTAACTTATTCTAGAAAAACAATTTCATAAAAAGTGGTGATGTGCAAAAGAAGAGAACGCTTTTGAATTTAAGGGATTATTCTCAATATGGCAGCATGCCACTTGGTGGCAAAATATAACACTGACGTCTCATGATTACTTTTTCTGCATTTCAGGCCATTTTGATGTCTACTTTCCTTACGTTAAAACAAGGAACTACTTATAATTGTAATCAGTACATTTTCATGTCAAAGAATCCATTTTTATGAAACCTAATTGATTTTGGTTGAATTCCCTTGTTTTGCCGTAGGCAACCTTTACTTAAGGTTTTATAAACCATGGAATCCCTTTGATGTTGTGTCAAATAAATATTCAAACATTGTTTGATTTTCTTTAACCACAATTGTTTTGATTACTTATTGTAAGGATCGGTAAATTGATATTACACGACAAATTAAAACTCCTTCCAACAAAGACGTGAGTCGTTTCACTATTTCACGACGTCTTAATAACTTTGGATTGAAAGTCTGTTCGCATACAACGAAACCATTGATCATCAAGAACAAGATAGCACGACTGACTTATGCTGAAACTCATGTTCTTTGGAGTGAAACTGATTGGGACAAGGTGCACTTTGGTGATGAAAGTAAGTTTAATTTATTTGGTTCTGATGGTAGGCAGTTTGTTCGTAGAGTTTTGGGTGATTGCTTGAACCCTATGTGTGTCAAAAAAGTCGATGAAATTTGGAGGAGGACTGTCATTGTCTGGGAACTGTTTTGATCAGAAGGTGTTGGGCCACTGATCAAAATAAATGGAACAGCGAATGCAATCTTCTTAGACAACACGTTATTCTTTAAGTTCGAGCATCTCCAAGTCAGGCAGCTGTTTTTCAACATGACAATGCCCCATGTCACACTGCTCAACGGGTAAACGATTATTTGAAAATATGAAAATATTAATGTAATGAAATTTACTGCACAGAGCCCGAACTTAAATCCTATAGAAAATCTGTGGCACATCATAGGAGAACAAATTTGGAAGAGAAATCCATCAGCAACTGTCGACAATTTATGGTGCATAATTGAGGACGAACGGAAAAAAGTAACCCCGGAACTTTGTCATAAACTGGCACGATCTTGCAGTCGTTGTTGTTCAGAAGTTTTCAAAACAAAGGATTCCACACATCAAATTAAATGTTTATCAAGCGATTCTAATGAATTATTGTACTTTTCTCAATGAATTATGATTTTATATGCGATTTTGGTTTTATCGTTCTCTTATTTAGCACATCACCCAATTTTGTTGAATTGTATTTTCTAGTATAAGTTAGAAACTAATTGGCAAATGATTGTACTTTTTTTACAGAGTGCGTATTACACATACCTGCTTTAGATTAAATGAGTATTATTAACCTCCCACAAAAACTTAATTGGATAAATGAAAAAATAAAAATCGTTCTTATTTTGCTCGCTACTGTATATATATTTGTTTGATACAAATTATGAAAATGTCTTTATGCACTTTTTTAAGATTTGTCTTTGCAAATTGTCGAGACATAATTGAGCCACTACAGCTTCCAGTTTCATTGTTTGTCTTGTTTCTCTTAGAATTTTCAAGTACAGCTTTTCAGAAGAAAAAATAGTGCTACATGCACAGAAAATATCGTTGAACATTAGATAAAATTCTAGTGTTTGCAATATACTGTTCATATCCAGTACTGCTTAAATTGTCGTGATTGCGTAATACGCTAAGTCCCATGCAAAAATATAGTTATGCTTTCATATTATACTCTAGTATTTCGTAAAAATCAAATACTGGGTAGATTCTTCGTTGTCCCAAATACTGAAATAGGTCAAGTTGAACTTCGTTATTCATATGATGACGAAAGTGTTGAAAAGCTTTGAGATTGAAGAAATTTTTCTTGAAACTGGAGATAGACAAAAGTCAATCAACGATTACTAAATATTTTTAGTGCAGTTATAAATTCTGATTGTTCATAAAGCTGTACATTCTGGGTGCTTATTAGTGCCTTCACAATTTCATTATAGAATCTACATTTTATCGAAGAAAACGTTTTTTATAAAATTGGTCTTTAGGTGAACTTGATCCAGAACGCATCGGGTCGGGTATTCAGTATGGAGATTCAACTAGACGACATGTTCGTGCGCCTGATAACGCGGCTGGTGATGCTGGAGGAATCAGAGACCAGTGTTGCAAAGGATTCTAATTTCAATCGCAGGTGCTTAGAACAAAACTGTCACATTTTGTGTAGTTTAGACTCAAAAGTACTGGTATCTATTATTTATTAATGTAAATATTGTAAAATTTTTAATGTTACCATCAGAAAAAAAGAAGTGAATTTCGATAATAAGGAATTTTGTGTGCTGCTCGTTTAATTTTAATGAGTTCTCTTTTATAAAATGCTTGTAAATGAATTTTGTCCAATTGAAATTTTACATTTATACTGAATGTATGCAGATTGTCCTAATAAATCTTTTCTAATAGTTTTTCACTGTGAATAAAATAATGGAATTAGGTTGTGTAGCTGGTTGCGTTGATTACTTTTTTGAATATTTCATTTTGTATGCCCTCTTGTTCAACATTATATAAGCTAGATGATTGTCAGGGTAAAATTCCATTTTTATTACAAGGAATTTATTGCCGCTGCCCGATTATATATATATATA
>CABFPE010000122.1:1364135-1401596 GCA_900660155.1 Hofstenia miamia | reverse complement strand
CCCCCCCCCCGAGGAAGAAAAGGCTGCGTGAAACACTGATTAAGTAAATATGCTAAATCTGTTACTTGCATATGAGAACTTCATGCAATTAAAATATTCCAAATTTAGTGTAAATATTTGCCAAAACTAAAAAATTATATAATTTCTAAAAAGTTAATGTAAATATAATTTGATTCATGTTATCAGTTCTAAATAAAAAACAGACAGTAGATTATTCAATATTTTCGTAGGTTCATTCTTCGTAATGAAATTGAAAGCACCTGTTTTCAAGGTTTTTAAACATGCAAATTTGTTTCAGATGTGTATCTTAAGTACATTATGTCTGTTTACTGTTAACACATTTTCAAATTTTCCCACTCGAGTGATAAATCATATCAATTGCATCTCATGTTTGTTAGATGCCAATTGAAATCTTTTCCCCAATCATAAATACTTATTCCATGGTTTTCCAAGTAAATACGAGTTTGTTATTTCACATAATAACACGTAGGTGTCTTGTCAAGGTTTCAACAACCGTTGCTAGACACATTATATTTTAAATTATTGGTAAATTAAACGATGAGTTTTTTTCTGCGTGCATTCCTATTTTACCCCCGTCGCACACTGCCGTTAAGTTAAGTTAATTGCTAAGTTAAGGTTCAGATAATCCCATCGCACACTGCCGTTAAGGTAACCGTAACTTAAGCCTTAACGGCAGTGTGCGACGGAATTTCTTAAGTTAAGGCTAACCGCAACGCGAACCGTAACGTTTTCTCTAGAGTTAAGTTAAGTTTACCTTAACGGCAGTGTGCGACGGTTTCGTTAAGTTAAGGTTTTTTGTTGACTGATTTTGACATTATTTAGATAGAATTTGTATATGCAATAATAAATTCGCATAAACAACAGTGAAAATTAACATACCAATCAGGTGACGATATTGTATTGTAATTGAGTAGCGTCAAAACATATGCCCGCTTTTAATAAAAATAATGCGTTTAGAGCAACCAGTGATTTCATTAGTTAAAATAACGATGGTTCATTCACACTGCACGTGCAAATATTGTTTCAAAACACGAATTTTTTAGGATAAAATAGTTGGTTTTAAATGTTTTCAAATTTTTTTTAATGGAATGAAGTATTTTTTGTAGTATACATTATGAGACAGTCTTTTTTAACAAACGTTGAATATATTCAACATTGTATACTAAATACAACATAATTGTTTACATGATTACATAACTTATAATAATTATTCAAACATCATCTGTTATATAGGAAATAATTTTGATTAAATTAAGTTTGCAAAATTTGAAAAATCAAACAGTAATAAATAGATAAATTGGTAAGTTAACCAATATTATAATATCATTTTTTACATCATGCACTTTATTAATTAATTTTATTATATAAATATAATGTAATCAAGCATCTGCTTGTCTTCAATTTAATCATACATGTAAAATCTAATTAGCAGCGGAAAGGAGGATATTCTTATGCTGAAAACAAATGCATTAGGGTTTGCATAATAAAATACACCTTACAGCATTCTTGCAATCATCTTGTATTTGATCAAATCTGTGCAAATAATCAACTCCTATGACTAGATTATCTATACACCATTTAATATAATTACTATTTCTTTGGTGTGGTGAAAATCAATTGAAATATTATTTACATTTAATACCGGTAATTATTTTGAGTCTCACCTGTTGCAAGATATCTTAAAGTAATTGCCAGGCGCATATCTAGTTCAATAGGTTTACGAAAGTTTGTCAACCTTTTTGAAATCAGCGGCTGAATAATTCTATAAAGATATTCAAATTCCACTGCGGAAATACGCAAATAATTCCTAAAACCTGTAGGATCAAATTGTTTTAAAAGTCTAAAAGTAGGTTCTTCCTCTCTTAAGGCCAAATATGGATTTATCCAATGTTTCCGAGTTATTTCAGTTTCTTCTTCAGTGAGCATTATTGCAAACACTGTGAAACTAGCTTGGCTTAATATTGCAGCTGCTTGAAATTTGCTTTCCATTTTATGAAATATTGAAAAACAGCTTACTAATCCATTAAAACAATATTGTTATCCTATTGAACAAGATTTATTTTTTTTATTTTTGAATATGCAGTTGTGTACACAATTGCAATTTATAAAAATATGTAAACAAAACAGTACCAGTTCACTAATGAATTAAAATATTTATTCCTACAAAATAGGCAGGCATTGTGTTTTTGCAATTATGAGATTGTTTACAAACCTTAACTTAACGGTAGTGTGCGACCCCCTCTTGATCGTCGCACACTGCCGTTAAGTTAAACCTTAACTTAACGAGAACGTACACCTCAATTTTAACCGTAACTTAAGAAATACAGTCGCACACTGCCGTTAAGGCTTAAGTTAAGGTTACCGTAACGGCAGTGTGCGACGGGCCTTAGCCTAAGACTATTCAGTATTAAATTCAATCTGAAAGTCAAATCATGAATCAGATCTCATTTCCAATAATAGAAGTTAATGAGTTCTTTTTTTATTGTTTCTATTAGCATATTATTTTGAAATGATTCACGCTGTAATTTCTAAATATATCATTAACGATTCACAGAATATGTCCATCTTCATGACCCTCAAATTTTATGTCATCTTAACATTGAAAAACTATCTAGACGAGTTTCCAGATCAAGATAGATTGAGACCTCTCGGCTGTAGAGTTACTAGGGCTCTTACTAACAATGAAAATGAAATATTTCTTTATTCCATGTCTATTATTATAATATTTTAATATGAGCTAAATATTAAATAAATTTTACTTATATTCAGGGTTGGCATGTTTTAAATAGGACCTGTTTAAAACATGCTTTACGCACTGCTTAAAACAATTGCCTCTTCAATGATAATTTAAACGTTTTTTTTCAAATATATATAGATAGCACTTTATGGAAAGCTTAGAAAGTAATTTTTGGGTTTCTTCCATTGGTGATTTCATAACCGAGTTTCTACTGAAGAAAATAGCAAAGATTACGTTTTGTTTACATGTATGAAACGAAAAATGAACTTTGATAAGTTAATCATTATTCAATGTTTGCTACTATGTGTTTTCAATAAAATTTAAGTACCTTGCGAGAAAAAAAACATTGCTTTAAGCGTTTAAAAAGTTTTTTTGAAAAAACACTTTTTTGCCAACACTGCTTATATTTGAAAACTTTTGCCTATTTCTTTTTAGTCACTATTTATGCACTATAATTTTTTAGATACTCCAATGTAAGGAATTTTAAGTGCACCAGACAGGAAGTTTTTAAATACGATTTTTATCATACGAGTTGTGTACAATTCAATCACTGCTGTCTGTTTATTAAAATTATTTAAACTATCATATAAAATAAAGTCAAACATTTAAATGAAAATCATTTTATTTGCTAACAAATTTCAATATTCTAGCATTTCAAACACTCTTATTAAATATGGAAATGATCTTTTTCTACTTGTGTACAACATCATTATTTAACTATTTCTTATTCTTCTTGTTTGTCATGGTGTCATGTTCCACTACAAACGAATTACCTCCAATATCTTCCATTCCATTCCATTAAATTGAAATTGAATATGAAATACTGTTCTACTTACGTTACTGATTCTGTAGAACTGCAATCGTGCTTCATGCCCTTGCTACAGAACTAAAAGTTCTTGAATCAACTGAATTTGACATCATTAGTATTAACATTCAAGCTTCAAACTCAATTGATGATAGTGTCAAAATTATTGGAAAAGGTATTTTGTGGCAAAAATTTATCAAAAAACATCGCTCTCGGGCATTTCTAAGACAATGAAATTTTACAACAAATTGCGAAAATTGTGCTTTGTGGTTTGGCAACCCCGGCCTATGCTGAACGCGCATCTCAAATGCTGTTTCTTAGGAAATTTAAGGTAAATTTATAAAAAATCATTTGGTTGATTCCTAAAATTTGTTTCCAGTAAACATTTTCTCTAAAAAGTATTTTTTAAAAACATTTAAATGATAAGAAAATCGTATAAACAAAAATGGACAGTTCTGAATGTAACTGATCGTGTAATAAGCAACGAATACTTAAAATATTTGCAACAAACCAAAAAATATTTAGTTCAGATATACTGTCAACTTTTAGACTTGGAGATAGGATATGTTATCAAATATTCATTAGTTTACACAATTGCATTAGACTTATTGTATATTTTCAATTAAGGAACATGTGGTGACCAGTTGTATGTAATCCAGGATGTTCCATTACAAGTGAAAATGTAAATAAACAGATCCTCAGTTTCTTTAAAGTGGGAGAAATAAACTCCATAACTAAATTCCATTTGGAAAATTAACAGAGAATTAACTTTAATGTGTCAACTACAATTAATGAATAGCCAGTCAGTGTAAAATATTTAATACCCTTTTGCATAAAAGTTATATAACTTTATTATTTTTGCCCTTGCGAAGGATTTAAAAGGTATCGGGGGCGAAATCTCGATAAATGATTAAATGCCTCTATCTAATTTATATGTGACTTGATCTAATTTAGAGACGTATTTATATTCAATGTCTAAACATTTCTTCAAGAATTAATATAGCGAAGCAGGATAATTCAACGTCTGCTTGAATTCAAAAACAGACACCAATCATTACGTTGTCAGAATAATATTATGTAAAAAGTTATCAAAAGTAAATAGATAAAAACGAGTGAGTGAATTAAAAAATTGTTTCGAAAACGTTAATCAAAGAATCGAATCCAACTTTGCATTTTTCTTAAATGGGACACTTAAGAGCCTTAGATTTAATTGTTGGTTTTATTAGTGTGAAGTTAACAGTCATGAAAAAAAATACAGAGTCAAGGGCGTACTGACGATGTTTGAATTTTCCCTACACCCAAATTTTAACTGGAATACAATAGAATAACAACTTTTTTTATATTTTTACATTAAAAAGAAAAAAGGTGCTTAAAACAAATTAGCATATGCTAAAATTATAGATGTAGCTGGGTTATTTAAATTTTACATTAGGTACTTGATATAGTTAAAATATTACTTTTTCGTTTAAAATAATAAATTTATAAATTATTGAATTAATTTGAAATTATTTGTTTCATCGAAAACATTGCAGTCTTGTATTTTAAAGTCTAACTAGTCTTGCAAAATTGATTGCAGGTAAAAAGCTAATATTAAAATAATTTTGTTTTAATTAACAAAAACACCATCGAATTAATAGAATAGACTACGAAAATAAAATAATTTTAATTTATATTTTATTTTTGCGATTATAAAGAGCTTTTATTTGAACATTACTTTTTTCAAACTAGTAAAATAAGTCTAGTGGAAACATTATAACAACTTTAATGGTTCAGGAATTTTATTCAATTTGGTTAATAATTTTGGTGAAAATTGAATTTCATTTATTATTTTTCAAAAAATTTCAACAACGCCAGTAACTAGAAACCTTGCCATAAATGTGTTTTACTTAAAATTATTTACTCCAACTTGTAGTCAGCGATGCAATTTCGTTTGGATTTCGTTGTAATTGAAGCCGAGAACAACTTTATGACCGAACTGCTATCAAAGTTCAAGTTAAATTAAGAACGACTTTAACCCATTAATAATTGAGAAGTAAACACATTGTTAGAAAGTAGGATATAAAAATATATTTTTATCTTTCTCATCATTTTGGTATCATTGCACTTCAAGAAAATCCTAGTCGAATTAAGTATAATAATCTAGCAAATTCTGCAATTATATTTAGGAAATTCTTTGTGATAAAGACAATTGCAAAAATCTAAGTACATGTATATGTCATTTGGAATCCATGTTAAAGAAATTGATCGCTGGCAAGTTTAAAAAGTGATGACTAGCTTTACCTATATCCAGAGCTGTAAGTGGATCTTGATTACGTGACCCACCTGATCCACAAGCTACCCACCAAACACTTAACCCAAGACCCACGAATTGACCCATCCCTCAAACGGTTTTAGAAATACAAAATTAACAAAATCAAAAAATCACAATGCTTAAATTTGTTTTGTAATACTCCTAGGTAACAGTGAACGTAATGGAAAAATAAAGAGTGAATGTGTTGCAAAAATCCGTTCCTAAAATATTCAAAAACAACACCGAGAGGCTCTAATGAGTCAGTACTTAATGCTGTGCAATCAAAATTAATTACTCTCCTTGTGGTGAAATGATGGCACCCACTTTCACTGACACATGCCTGAAGTACAAAAACCTGTTTAACAGCATCGACCAATAGCGGAAAGTTCTGTTCATGTTGTTGCCAAAACTTAAGGGTATTCTTCAGA
This sequence comes from Hofstenia miamia, assembly GCA_900660155.1. Lineage (NCBI taxonomy): Eukaryota > Metazoa > Xenacoelomorpha > Acoela > Hofsteniidae > Hofstenia > Hofstenia miamia. Next base: position 1,395,315 of record CABFPE010000122.1, on the reverse strand, counting down.
TGAAACTGAAAGTCATACAAAACCATTTCGCGCAATATCATATCATTGTTGAGGTGTAAGCGATTGACCGGGGTTATTTGAATGTGACAATAATTGTACTTGCAATCAATTGTTGGAGAATGGACAAACAATTTCTCACCAACTTATCCACTACCCACAGGCGAAAATGGACCCATCTGACCCAAACGCAATGATAGCTTTGCCTATATCAACTGTTTAAAATTACCTTAGAAATATTTCAAGTAAAATATTTTTCAGACCTTTAGTTTTGTTGAAAATTTTTTTGTATCGATTGAATAGAAACGTGTGGCTACTTGAGTCTAAATTTTAATTTGCTATATGATAGATTAATAGGAGATTTCCCTACTAATTAATGGAGTGGGTACATTTTCTATGTTATAAAATATGCTCTATAATTTTAGTTTTTAAAAATTTTAATTAAATACATTAATCTCGAAATTGAAGTGGCACCAACTGACAACTTATAATTTGCTCCTATACCATAAACTCTCGCAAAGCATGATTGGCATTGGTCCGCCTTCCCATAAATGTAGCCTATATAATGTACCCATTTCTTTTCCTTAATTACATATATTATATGCAAATGTTTGTGCAGTCGTAATTGTGAATATTAATTTTAGCGTTCATTTCTCAAAATGGTATTCTTATAAATAGATACTATCTTAGGAAATTTTAAAATCTTAAGCATATTTCTATGTAAATGCCAGCTTTTTAGTCCTTATTAAAAATAATCTAATTTTCGAATTACAACATTATCGTAAATAGTTGTGGAATGTTTATACAGGATTAACAACAGCTGTTCAGCACCCAGGGCTTGGAGGGACCCATTTGCACATAATCAGGCATAACATATGGGCTTTGTTACCAAAGTTTTATATAGTATTAGAATGTGTTTTATCCAGAACAAAGTCAGTGCATTGCGTGTATATTTCTTGAATTCATTTTAACAACAGATTTCTTGTTTTGCAATGTATTTTAAATTTTAAGCCAATCCGACTAGTGGTTGAAAATCCACAATTCCATTGCTGTTTCAGAGCTAGAAGTGATTGGCTTTCCCATAGACCGAGACCAAATAAATCAAGACCTACCCGGACTGTTTGTTGTTTAACCATTTTGGATATTTTCAATATTTTATTATACAAATATGGAGCTAAGCTACTTAAAATAGCAAAAATTTTGTCTTTTTGAGTTTCCGATTTACTTAGAACTCTTGAATATTAATTACATGTATCTGTATTATGGTAATTTACTTTAGTCAATTGTTGCTACTCAACAAAGTATGATTCTTAGGAAAAAGTCATTTATATACTACTAATGAATTGCAATACAGCAGTTCTTTGCAGATGACATTATTGGTATGCATACGTCGTCAATAGAGGAAAGGATTTCAATAAAACGGCATCGAAATAAGTGTCCTAGACTAAAAATTATTATTCTCACACATTAACACATATATGTATGATGTATCTCCAGGCCCGGCGCGTGACAGAAAAAGATGAGGGAGCTTGAGTGAGGCTTGAAATTATATTTACATTTGCGTCGTGTTAATATATTTTTTTAATCTAACCTTAGCCATATGTTTTCTCAAAGAGGTTAAATTACTTGTTTTTTATACAAAGATCATTAACATTAATTATTTTCTCTTTGTTAATATTCTTTTTAAAATGCTAAACAACTTTCAGATAATATAATTTATTAAAACAGAGCAGAATAAACAACAGAACATGCAGTCATGCACTAACAAAGAAAACACACAAAAGCAGAACAACAGAAATATGTACTAAAATAATTGAAGTCTACGCTTTTTAACAGAATTAAATTTACGAAGAAAGTCAACATTATTAATGTCTCTTGTTATAGATTTTTCAAATCCCAATATGATAAGGTTTGCCTTTCTTTCATCAGGCATACTTCTTCGAAAAATAGTTAGCATACGAGATAAGGTACTAAATGTATTTTCACATGTGCTTGTTGTAGCTCCAATTGTTAGGGCAGCTGAAAATAGACGATACATGGAGGGAAAAGCATCATAAAATTTGTGCAAGTACATTGTGGCACTAGAGAGGGATTTTGTGATAACTCCTTCTTTGAGTTTAGTGTTGAGGAGGTTGTAGCAAGCTGTGAATTCGTCTTTAATATTTTCATGATCTAAACTGCAAAGTGAAATCAATTCATTTAAATCTGAAGGAATATCTTTATGGGATTGGTCAAAAGAAACAAGTGATTGTAGACTTCTTAACAGATTTTTATTTTCATTTCCAAATCGCATATTAATTTCCATTAAAGTTCTGTCAGTGATTGCATTGAACAATTGTTTATAATGACTCTTTTCATTAACTCTGTATTGATCTATATGACTAAGAACTACATAATTATCACAACTTTTACACGGCATGGTTTTTCACTTTTTGTTCCAAGTTCATTCGCCTCCAATTCACTATATAAGTCATTAAATATGTCATCGTTTCTGAGATTTTTTAGTTGTTCGACAGCACCATTGACAACGTCATTTGCAGACAGCAAATCCATTGATTTAGACTGGAGTGCTTCATTTGCTGGTTTTAATATCGAAAGAATTGACAACATGATTTTACCAACAAAAATGAATAATGGATCCTTGACTTTCTTCAGTAAACCAGTAGCTTCTATTGCTATATATTAAGATAAAGCATTGTCTGAGCATTTGCGTAATAAATCAATTATTTGATTATAATTCTTGATTATTGTTGCAGTCATTTTATAATGACCTTCCCATCTTTGTTCAATGAGTCGAGATAAATATTGACCTGAATATATCTTTGATACAGTAAACTTTGTAGTAAAGTTATAGAGAATGTTGCAAACTTGAAAATATTGCCCAATTCTAGGATCCTCAGATAATGCGTGAACAATGACCAAATGAAGTTTGTGATTGAAACAATGTATATAAGATATTTTCTTTTCTAATTTTGTTGCAATCTCGCTTGAACGCCACCATGTTTTCCCGCCATCATAACATTGACATATGATGTGTTTTGGATTTAATTCACATCTATATAAAGTATTCAAAATCACCGTGAGAAGAGAATCTGCATCAACTTTATCAGATGATGCAATTGCTAACAAATTCTCAAATGGAACACCTTCTTTCACTGAACGTACAACAATGGAAATATTTTCAAACCCAGTGGGATCCTGAGTTGAATAGAAAGATACATCAGCAGATTTTACTTTACAAACTACTTTCTCTTGTACCATGGCCGCCAAAATAGATATGATTTCATTTTGCGTATCCTTTGCTTTATGCGAGGCAACTTTTAGAATTGTTGGAATTATTTCAGGAAGTTTTTTATCCCTTTGCAGTGTAAACTCGAATAGCTTAAGGAAAAGGCATGAGTGCAAAACATCATCTTCAAGTGGACTAGATTCAATATCACTACGAAAAGAGAGTTCATTTATAGCAAGAAATTTAATTACATCAACTAAATATGTCATGTAGTACCTGTTTCGTTCTAACTGCTTTTCGAACAATAACGTAGAAATCTCTAAATTACTCTTAGACCGATTTTGAAATTCCTTCCATTAGCCATTGATTGTATATGGTCATAAGATTTTTCATGTTTACTAAATCCACGATTTGTTTCCTAGGCAGTTTTCCAATTACGAAACCTGCTGAGTCGAAATGCTTGTTCACCTGTAGATGAAGAGGAACAAAATTTCCGCATGCAAAACAGAAGACCGCATCTTGTCTTATAGAATACTCCGCCATTTTCTTCCAGCAAAGCAATTTGATTTAAATGCGCGTTCCTGATTTCTAAATTTCGTTTGTGGAAATTTTAGTTTGACTGGTGTGGCGCATCAGTTCCTAAATCATCAACTGTAGCAGACGCAGAGGTCGAAGTATCAGACTGAAGAGTCCCTGTAGTTAAAGTGGAGGTAGGATTTTGAGGAATCGATGAAATAGACAACAACGCCTCTCAATCAAGTGTAGCTAGAGTTGGAGTAGATATAGCATACTCAGGAATCATTGAAAGTGACGCAGAAATATCAGAGTGAGGAGCAATTGTTTGAAGTGAATCGGAGGCAACATCGTGATTCAGAGAAGTCACTATTGTACCTGATGCAGAGGTATCATCTTGAGTAGTCATGAGAACTGAGACCAGCGGTTTTAGTTTAACTGAAAAAAATATAATTACCAAATATTCGTGATTTTTATAAAACACTTACAGTAGCTTTCTATTGGTTTTTGTCTCTTTATTTCAGCTTTAGTTTGTGCATCATTGTCACCTTTTCGTTTTTTTGTTCCATGCAACATTTTCTAAAGTGTGAAATGATAAACTATTAAAATATTTCACAAGATATATTATTAGATATAGTACAATAGAAAATGTTTGAGGCATAGGCGCAATTACGTATAGTGAAATAACTTCATATTAGTAGCCATTCACTATGTTATAGATTTACATTTATTACTCATTAAATCTAAACAACATTTTACCTTAACAATTATATTCGAAATACTGACTTATCGAAATGTTGCTTTAATAGGCACAATATGTAACAGAGATATGCAAAAGCGGACTAATTCACATTGTTTTTACGCCTGATTGTTTTTATTACACAAAATGCTTTAACAGGAGTTTCTTGTTTCACATCAAACAAATAAGAAATAGTTGTAAAGTATTCTCAGAATTTCAAACTCTGGTAGTTTGTAAAGCACAGTTTTAATACTAACTTGTGTGAAACAGGTAATTTATATCAAAGGACACGACATGTGGAGACTCTATATGCACAACAACTCTATATGACAAAGTTGAGTCGAACAATGCACCTAAAACAGAAAATAAGTATGTGCGCGTACAACATATTATAAGAAAGAGAAAAAAATAACTGTCCTTCTGAAAAACGAAATAATTCTTTGCTTATGCATATCAAGTGCAATGATCTACAATTGAGGCAATTATCATATAAATACTTAGTATCTGATAGATTTTTTTCAACTCACATTTAAATGGTAAAATTTGATATTTTATGCAAATCGATATGATAGGTGGGCTGAAATTTTCAAAGGGTGGGCTTAGCCCTCAGAAGCCCCCCCCCTGATGCGCCGGGCCTCTGTATCTCTAAAACTCGAGCGTACTTGAAATCTAAACACACTACAAACGTTGAAGTGGTTTTTGAAGACCCTTAACAAATGATGCGATAGTGATCACTTATGTAGGAAAACTGTAATGCAGCACATTCTTAGTTTTAACACAATTAATTTCTCAGAAAGCACCTGCTTCACGTAGTCAAGCTGACAAATAAAAAGGTGCTTCAAGCTATATCAATTCTTTATTCACCCAGTTTTAATATGCTTTCTAATTGAATTTTTTCTATACCAGCATGAATTATAATCTAGTTTCTTACATACCTTGGAGAATCTTACTTCTTTAAAAATTGGCGGTGTGTTAATAGAGAAAAAATCCTTGAATTTCATATGGCTGTTCACATTGAGTGTGCATTCAAAATGAAGTAATTATTTAATAAACCAAAATTACAATTAATTTAGCAATTTATAAGCTACTACAACATCCACTACTTTTCAAGTTGCATAAATTAACATTGAAGTTTGCGCAAATTTTAACAAGTTTATTTTGTTGAGAAACGCGTTCCTTTAAAAACTAAAAATGAAATAGAATGGGAGGTTGGAAGTTTTTTTTAGAACAGACGCCTGCGATCTTATTACAAGATTTCTCAAGAATGCATATTTCAATTGTTTTATTATTATATATTAGTAAATTTTTTTGAGTTTATCTTGAGCATTCAATAATTTTTACAGAGTAGAATTATGTATATATTTTATTACAGCGATATAACAATTTCGTTAAATTGTGCACTAAATATATATTTATTAATTTTGTCATTATCAAGTGTAGGATAAAATCACATAATTTTGAACATGAATCATATTTATTTACGATATTTCTCTTTCCTGACATTTATAAAAGTTTTATTGAAATTAGGTTTTCTCACAAATATTCCTGAACCTTTTACTTAGAGTATGTAAATATTTTACTTCTTTAGGTTATAAGTTAATAATGCTGACACTGTTTTTTAGCGTATTTGTGTACCAAGAATTCAACGATCAATGGAACTATAATTCCTAAAGTTTATCGCTTGACTTTCAATATTAACATTGACAAAGGAACTTTTGCCGCCACAGAGAATATTGAAATATATGTGAAAAAACCCACCTTTGCACTCACTCTTGACAGCATTGGTTTGGAAATTGAAAAGGGCTCCATTTACCAGGACAAGAAATTACCAACAACTTTGGAAATCTTTTCAGAAAAAATTGGAATTAAATCTGAAAAAATTATTACAAAAGGCTTTGCACAAATTATGCTTACATTTCACGGAAATCTAAGTTCAACACCACAGGGATTACATCGATTTGTGGCCAAAAATGGGCATTTTGTTGTAAAAAGCGAATTTTGGGACTACAATGCCCGCAGAGCTTTTCCTTGCTGGGATGATCCTCACATTAAATCAAGATTTGTTCTAAAGATTATTCATCGAAGTTATTTAACAGTTTTATCGAGTACACCTAAAGCAAAGGATCATCAGATGAAGCGGTCCACTAATTGGAAAGCAGTTTTTAAGCGAAGTTCAAAAATGACTACATCATCCCTTAGCTTTATAGTTGGAGGAATCGACTCAATTGGCAAAACCAGTGTATGGCCTTGGCAAATTCCAGTGAATGTATACTCAACAGTGAATCTAAATTTATATTTGACAGATAACTTACTTTCTGCCATTAATTGTACCATGCATACCTTCAATAATCATCTACGTCGAGGATTCCCCTTGAGAAAACTCGATATTGTAATTGTCCCCAGTTCAGTCTATACACCTCGAAGCGGATGGGGGCTGATCATGATAGATGAGGAGGTGATGAACTTCAAAATGAGCAGAAGTACATTCCATTATCACATAGCTACACAGTGGTTATCAAATCTAATAACATTAAGAGATAGTAGATGGATCATCAACTCTTTGCAAACATGGCTTGCAGTTTTTTCCTATCAGAAATGCACATCAAATAATTTGCGCTGGGTTGATATTTACAATACTAGAATAAAGCAATTGCTGAATAAAGAATCGATATTTTTGCACACTTTTTGGCATGAAAAATTTGAAGCAAACAAAATTGATAAAGGATATGCAATGATAGAAATGATAAGAGAACATGTCGGAGATAAATTATTTTTCGAAAGTCTATCACACTTTATTGATCACTATGCATTTAAAACTGCATCGTCTGACAATTTCTGGAATTCATTGTACATTATAGCACACATAGATTGGACATTGACAATCAATAACTATGTTACACATTCAGGATTTCCATTGCTGACCATAGATCGTGCGTGTAGTGAAATTGATTCCGAAGAGAAATGCGTTCTAATAATATCGCAAGAAAGGTTTACTGAAAGCAACATTGCTTATTGGAAAAACGAACCGAAAAATAGCATTAGACTCTCCCCTTCAGAAGATCATTATGTATGGCATATTCCGTTATCATTAGAAATATCAGGAAGTTTTCATCGTAAGCTGATAATTAGCAGAGCTACCGCACGAGTTCAAGTCATGGAATTAAAAAGGGATCAATGGATAATGCTTAATCCAGGAGGACATTCGTTTTGTCACATTCAATATACCCCTGAACTCTTAGCCATGCTACAGAAAGCTGCTACTTCGTTAACACTAGAGCACTTAACAAGCTTTATATTTGACATCTATAGACTGGTAAATGTTGGAAGGTACAGTGTGGTAGAACTTCTAAAGGTCTACAGCCGTATAGCCCCATATACTATCGATGAAACCATTTGGAAAAATATAGATGAGGTCCTTACCAATATTGATAAAGTAATGCATCTTATAGATTCAAACAAAGAATCTTTCAGCAAATACATAACGAAGATATTTACAAACCTGCAGAAAAGCTTGGAGTATCCTAACAACTCACAAAATGATAATAAAACGCTGAAAATTATTAAAACAAAATGGCTCTCACGGGTTTTTGATCCAAAAGAAGTAAGTTCCTTAAACTCGTTGTACGAAAATTTTCTAAGCAATCAGCCCTACAACAGTGAGCTCTTGGGATATGCAACTGATATTTACATGCATGAAGCAGATGAGAGCAAAATCTCGTTCACAATCAAACTTCTAGAAAATGAAAAAAATCAAACCGTGAAGTCCATTTTGAAAAGATCACTGTGCGCTGTACAAGGCAGCAATAACACACAAAAGGTTATTTCCTTCATGGCATCAAATATTGTCTCAAATATAAATGACCTTGAGGCATGCATCACATATGAAAGTTTCAAAGACCATCTTTGGGAGTACTTTGAAAATAAGTATGATGAATTTATCAAGAGATTGTCTGTTCCTAGAATCTGTCTATTTATTCAAAACATGGGAAAAGTATTCTCTGATAATTCTCACAAAAATGATATTCAAAATTTTTTCAATCGACACTTTGAACTTCAGTGTGGTTCCATTGTTGAAGAAATTTTATCAGACATACAAAAAAGAATTCAATGGGTGAAGAAAGATGGGGACAACGTGAAGAAGTTCCTGCATTCTCTTGATTAAATGACAATTTAACCAATCATTTATTTTAGTTTTTAGCTACTATTGTAATATAAAAAGATTTTATATATTATTAGTTTTATGATGCGTTTTCGTATGAAATCACTGGCCTTTACAAAAAACTCAAAATGTAAATTACTAAGAATGAGAATAATTTAATCTAAACATCTACATTTAAAGTTGTAATATGATAGCTTCAGTATAGAAGATCAATCAAATTTTCAGAGAATTGACCTCAAGAACTTTAGGAACTAATGACCCATTCAAAATTTGGTTTACTTTTTAAATCTCAAACTTTTCATCTACATAAAGGATGACGATTTACCTAGCTGGCATCTGTAAAATTTTTTTCTAGATGTATTTTGAATCATGCGATTGAATATTACTGAATATTGGTCTTTTTAGTTGGTGAAAGATCCTAGAGAGTATGGAATTAATCTACGACCCTTCATAGCCATGGCTCCTTGAATGGATTATATTTTCAAATACTTCCCTTAACACAATCAATTTTATAAAATATGATAGATTTCTATAACACATATTCTTCTTAGTATTTGGTTATAATTTTTTCAACACTTAGTTTGGCAAACATAGTTTTGAAAGGTGACATTATTATCTTAACTAATACAGCCATTAAAAATCCAAAAGCTTCATTCATGGAAAATAATATGTCTCGAAATATATCGGTGCTACAAGCATATATACACCTTTATTATTGGAAAATGAGTTAGGTATAACAGGACTCTAAGCAAGTGCATTTGAATTCAATTTCACAGGTGACTTACCTATCCTATTTTTAAAGTTCACAAATAATTTGTTTTTTATATCAAGTGCAAACTTAGCAAATAAATGTCGATTTGCATTGGATTTAATATATCGAAGAAAATTCTATACTTTCTCTTACCTGAATTAGCATTTTAAAAGTTGTTCGATGTTTTCAATGCTTCTTTAAATTTTCGCTTGGCAGTCAAGTCTGCACATGTACAAATAAATGAAAATATTGTTATATATAGTGGTAACCTAACTGTTGACCACTCTCCCTTTCACAATACATCGTCACATGTTGACTGTCAGGGCAAATCTTGAAGTGATACTTAACGAATCTAAATTTAGATTAAGTGTTTTAGATTAAAATAACTACCACTTAACTTTATAAGTAGTGCTTTGAAGTATGTCAAATGAATTAAATTAAGTAAAGACCATTTAAAGTCAATTCATTTCAGGCAATTGAGTAGCTGCTAATCATCCAGAAAAACAAAATATTTATAGGTTGCTTAAAAATTTCTTTGAATTTAAATTATTTGTCTTATAAATATAATTCATTTCTTTTAAGTAAATCAGTTAAATATAAACAATTGTCAAAATTGATCAGTTGACTTTCTCCAATTAATCAATAAAAATATTTTACTGAATAGCATAATCCTCGAACTATATTAGGCTAATCAATAAAAATATTTTACTGAATAGCATAATCCTCGAACTATATTAGGCTAATCAATAAAAATATTTTACTGAATAGCATAATCCTCGAACTATATTAGGCTAATCAATAAAAATATTTTACTGAATAGCATAATCCTCGAACTATATTAGGCTAATCAATAAAAATATTTTACTGAATAGCATAATCCTCGAACTATATTAGGCTAATCAATAAAAATATTTTACTGAATAGCATAATCCTCGAACTATATTAGGCTAATCAATAAAAATATTTTACTGAATAGCATAATCCTCGAACTATATTAGGCTAATCAATAAAAATATTTTACTGAATAGCATAATCCTCGAACTATATTAGGCTAATCAATAAAAATATTTTACTGAATAGCATAATCCTCGAACTATATTAGGCTAATCAATAAAAATATTTTACTGAATAGCATAATCCTCGAACTATATTAGGCTAATCAATAAAAATATTTTACTGAATAGCATAATCCTCGAACTATATTAGGCTAATCAATAAAAATATTTTACTGAATAGCATAATCCTCGAACTATATTAGGCTAATCAATAAAAATATTTTACTGAATAGCATAATCCTCGAACTATATTAGGCTAATCAATAAAAATATTTTACTGAATAGCATAATCCTCGAACTATATTAGGCTAATCAATAAAAATATTTTACTGAATAGCATAATCCTCGAACTATATTAGGCTAATCAATAAAAATATTTTACTGAATAGCATAATCCTCGAACTATATTAGGCTAATCTTAGGACCCTTGGGGGAGAGGAATTGATAAACGAAGATGCTAGGAAAAGTTAACTACTCATGAAGGAAACACTAAATCAAGAAATGTTGTTTAAACTTGTATTTTTTGAGCCTATTTGAAATTAATTAATATTAATGTTTAGATGTTCTACATTCTTTTTCTTCAAATATTTAGTTTATTGTAAATCATTTATGTTGCTTAAAAAATGGAAAGGTGATTTCTATTTAAGATAAAATATTTATCTTCGTCTCTGATTATTTAAAGGTTCAAAAAAACCTTTGAAAACGTTTTGATACACTTACTATCAATTTTTGTTAAACAAGCCAAATCTGCCTTTCAAAAAATAGTAAAAATCTGATTAATAAGTAAACAAAAGTTAAAAAAATTAAAACTGATGCTTCTTAATGTTACGGTATACAAGGGAAAATCGGAAAAATCAATTTGAATAATAAGAACTTGTAAATAATTGTGAAGGAGAAGTAGATAATTATCGACCCTTCCAGAAATTCTTCGATTCAAATTTTTCAAGCCAAAAAATAGAGATTAGGTATGAATGATGAATGAAAGTATAACTTTGTTAAGTTCTCTTGTCATTGTATATCATTCATAAGATTTATTGAAAAAATGTAGTCAACTTTTCGTATAAATGTGTCGAAAATACTACGCTGTTGCCATACAAGATTATTTACCTCAGCGATAACAAGAAATTGAACAATGAATTTGGAACCATTAGTGAACCATTATAAAAAGATTATACAAGTTTTAATTTTAAATTCAAATCAAATGTCTGGAGGAATTTCGAATCAGCGTGCAAACAACAAAAAATTATACTTTTGTATGCTTGTTTTATAATGTGCGATTTTTTTTATCCAATTTTAATGCACTGAAGCAGAAAAATAGTTTTTTACTCTAATAATAATAATGATAATAAGGGAAAAAAAGAATTGATTGATCTCAGAGGAGCAACCACCAATCTCCTAAATATGCTATATTACATTGAATGTCTAAAAGATAAATTTGGGATTTTTGTCTAAAATTGAAATTTAAAAATTGGGATTCATTTGAAATCTGGTGATGACATCTTGATTGTTACATTTACAAAAAAATATACCTAATAGGGTACTACAGGATCAAACTTGAGTGTAGAACTAAATTGCAAAATTTTGAGGCACGCAAATCAACGAAGAGTTTGAAAGTTGACCATATTAATGTCTAAATTGTTTGATTTTTTTCGTCAAACTTGTGTGTGGAGTTGGCTGACCCAAAAGTTAATTTAGGAATAAGTAAGTAAGGTGAATATTTCAGTTCTAAGTTAGTAGTCAAAATCGATTAATTATTTATATAGAGTTGGGTAGTGTACCGTCGAAAAGGTGCATGTTACCAACTGTTACTGAATTGCAAGTGATGTCTACTTTTTATGGATTAATTGAAGAATTGAAATGTGATCCACAAGTCACAAAGATGAGAAAAAGTTGCCCTATAAGTTCAAAAGAGGAAAAAACCGTAATTTCATCCCTAAAAACATTTTGTTATGTGATTAGTCAAACGTGATAATTCAAAAGGTGCTTAATAAAATTAATATTTAAGTTATTTAACTACTGTCAAGTTATAATTTGACATTTGGTTATATCACTATTGATCGTTCATATATCTCCTCTCTTATTCTATGTTGAGGTGGAATTATAACATATTTGTGGGAAAACAGAAGGCTTTACGTTTTGTACTTCTTACCATTGACTTCTCATGCAGTGATCTGGAAAAAGTCTATATTTTATTTCAAACATACCTGCCAATGAATAATTGAAAGATGAATGATTGCCTTGACGTTATGATAAAATAATTATAAACCTGAAGGTTAAGTCAATAACGAGATTTTTCAGGTAAACAAATTGTCGTCCCAGATTGAGTTAATTAAGTTTCACCAAGTATGACTCCTTCATACAAGTGTGCCACACTTTCTATTGCAGAATTTTATAATGTCAATTTACAATTTAAAAATTAAGTATATAAAACCTGGTTGAAAATGCAAGTGGCACATGGGCATTTATACACTTATTCTTATATAATTATGAATGCTCAAATTTAGAAACACACGTGATTAATCCAAAACTTTAAAAACTGCAATTAATCAATGTGTATAGATTAATCCTATTTTTAATTAATTTCCTTAATAATTATATTTGGCAGATAGCTACTTTTACGATAAACATTTTTTGCTGATTTCAGCATTTTTTAACAAGAGATCAATAAAGTAAACCAATTCTTGTAGGATCACACAGATAAAACGAATCGATGCAACTTTGTATTATTTTTCTACCTGTGATACAAACTGTACTGCACAAAATCTTTATTCCCTCTGCGCTACCCAACTTATATCCAAAATGCAACATGGGAAACAAAACGAGCTAAATGTGAGCAAAAAATGTCAGTATAAAATATGTCCATAAATGTTTTTGACAAAGATATTAATACAACGTTTTCAGGAAATGGATAAAACTAATTTCATGCGATTAAATAAATAAGCATGCAGTCTTAATTTAGAGAGCAATTAGTTCATGTATTTTCGTCTGATTTGCAACGTCCTGGAGAACTTCAATAGCTTTAATATTAAAAATAACTATTGCATAATATACCAGTATTTATAAATTACAAAGCGCTTTTTTATATAGCAACTAATGCTCAAATTAATGCAGCATATATGACACGATTGATTTAATATTATAATATATTTATTATTATTTCAACAATGCTTGTATTCAGGCTGGATTTTTTGCAAAAAAATAGAAAATATTTTCAATTGAAAGTAGTATATGTAAGAACATAATTTTTTATTATTATTATTTATATATTTATTTATAATAAACTTATAAAGCGCTTTATAATTCATCGAATATTCAAAAGCACTGCAATTGGTAGGAGCTGACATACATACCCATCATTGAGTCTCGGCATATGTCATGCTAAACAGAAATGTCTTTATTCTTTTCTTGAAGATTACGAAATTACGCTGCGTGCGTATATCCACCGATAGTTCATTCCAAAGTTTTGGTGCCGCAGTAGAGAATCGTCTTAGCTCTTGGTTATTATTGCAATGCGATACGGCCAGCATCATCGAGTTGTCATTCCGAGTATTGATATCTCTTCTTTGTCTGAGCAGATCTGCTAAATACTTCGGAGCATTTTTTTTTCATAGATTGATTTATGTGTGAGTATAATGATAATAATGTAACTCGTGTCTGTAATTTGTTAAGTGACATCTTCTGTTGAGCTGAAAAATTAATCTCATAGCCGCATTTTGGACCCTTTGTAATTAGTCTGTGACAATCTTGGGCGAGTTTATAAATAAACCATTTGAGTAGTCTAGGCCACTCAATACCATTGATTGAATTAATAGTTGTGTTGAGTGGCGTGTAATACTCTTCCGGATTGACCATGTTTGGCGCATGATTCCCCAACACATTGAGCACACGTTGTTGATGTTAGTCTTGAATGATCAGTTTGAATCCAGTGTTACGCCAAGTAGTCGAATTTCTTCACTTGTTTCAACTTGTTGTTCAGCACAATCCACAACTCGTCCCTCAAATGTAGTGTTCATTCCGGTGACAAATAAAAAATGTTGGTTTTGCTCGCATTTAATTGCAATTTCATCTTATTGCAGAGATCTCCTACTTCTGTAGTAATAACTTTGATCCTGGATAATGCCTCACTTATAGAGTCCTTGACACCTCTCATGATTGTTATATCACCCGGATAGACTTGAAAACTTACATAAAATGAATGCAATAATACATAAATTACATCTAATTAATGAATTTTTATGGTAGAATTAGAGATGCTTGTAAGAAGGATAATTTATGTTTAAAAATCAGATTAACATCAACAGAGGCATAACCTTCAAATCAAGGAAGTGTACACAGATTTACTAAATTATGCAAGACTTGAAGCAGAGATCTTGTTTGTTGATAGAGGTCTCAGACAGAAGATATTAGAATATCTAATTGAAGGACGTTGATAACTGGACAAAAGGGGGGGGGTATGATTACAGAGTTTGAGGTTTTGAATGAAGAAATGAACGTTCGAAAAGGAATAGCGATAATTCGGGATATAGAAAAAGGAAACGTATTGAATTGGAAAGAAGTTTAAATGGTTGACATTGGAACCTGAAATAAGTAATAAAAGTGAATGACTGCTATCGTGGGAAGGTCCTTGCCCCCTGTCAGTCGGAAATTGACATAAAATTGAAAATAGAGATATTTGTTTTATAAAGAACTCATATCTCTTTTGCAAAGTCGAATTATTACATTTGCGACTTAAACAAGCATTCCTCAATTAATATTGGTCAGAAACACACGTTTTAAAGACGTCTTTCAAAAAAAATTCAAATTACAGACACTTACAGTAGTCTAATCGATTGAACAAAAACATACGCAAATTTCTTGATTGTTTCTTTGAAATGTATGCAACCAATATTGTAAATATAGTTTTGTAAAAAATAAAAATTCAAATTTAGTCACAATTCCCATTGTTTAATCTCCTGATGAGATACCTATGGGAAATTTAACTTTTTTCGCTTTAATGTATTCGTGCCATATGGTTACTAGAGTTCTGCCAAACCCATTTTACCTTGATTCCCTTTGACAAAACCAATAAAAAATCATACAGGGTTTTACCCGTTTTTCGTTTTAATTAATCTATGCGCGCAGTTTAAGCAGTGAAATGAACATAATTAAATGCGCAACTATGGATGAAACATAAATTGCAATGTAAATGATTTGTTTTCATATAACTACAGCAATATGGGCATTTTGTTTTTATCTATAGAACAATTGAAAAACAGAATAACACAAAGAATGGCAACACAGTTTATTAATTTAGTAAATGATAATCTAACGAATTTTGGTTAAATTTACAACATCTTGGAGGGTTTAATTCAAGATCTTTCACAACAAAAATTAACTTGCAAAACTATTACGTAATAGACCACTATTATTAATTAACAAACTCCTATATTATGTAACAAGTAAAGTAAATTTTTCGGCGCAAATGCGCCTTGCGGTTTTTATCATATAGATCATACTGCATTAGAATAGTATTAAAAACAAGGAATTTCTCTGCGCCAAGGTGCCTCGTAGATTTTCCTATATAGATTAACTACATTTAATTCATTATCTAATAATAAAACTAGTGCATGTACCACATACATCATATTATATATATTATATTTTATATGTATCTTTTTAAAATATTCAGCCTGAAATCGGTATTCCGATTTTGATTTGAAAGAACAATCTCACAATTGTATCATAATTTATTAAATAATTCGTGATTTCATATTATTTCTACATACATTCTATGATATCCTGACATCTCGGCGCACACCCAAATGTTTGCCAAACACAAAAATATGTGATTCTAAAAGTTTTTATATGAAAAACTATAATAGAAAGCGATTCCGCCTAGCTTAAAACCAATTTAATAAGCAATTTTTTAATAATTCACGATTTTTTTATAGCTTTTTCCTACCCACATTTAAGCAATGATGTATCTAATTAACATATTTAGCCTGAACTCGTCATTACAATATTATAATATTGAAATAATAAATTGATCGTACATTAGGATAACTAGTTATTGCATAATTTGTGATTTCTTAGAACTTTCTAACAACATTCTATGATATCCTGCCATCCCAAGACCAACTCAAACACAAAGGAAAACATAATTTATATATATTTTTAAAGGTTTTTCGTATTTACTGACTACATTCTATGATATTCTGGCATCCCGGCCCCAACCCAAACACCTTGGCAAGTACAAACTTTATATGATTTTGAAAGTTTTAAATGTATAACTATATTAGAAAGTGATTCAGCATAGTTTAAAACCAATTTAATAAGCAGTTTTTTAATAATTCACGAATTTTTTAGCTTTTTCCTACCCATATTCAAGCAATGATATATCTAATTAACATATTCAGAATAATCTCTTCAAAATGATGTTGAAATAATAGCCGGGTACTGCATTAGGATCTCTAGTTTTTGCATAATTCATGATTTCTTAGAACTTTCCATCAACATTCTATGATATCCTGCCGTCCAGAGATTTTTTTAGATGTAAAACTATATTAGAAAGTGATTTCGCCTAGTTTCGAACCAATTTAATAAGCAGTTTTTGTATAATTCACTAGTTCTTAGCTTTTTCTATCCACATTGATGCAATGATGTATCTCATTATCATATTCAGACTGAACACGGCATTAAGATATTAATATAATAACATAATAACCGGATCCTACAATTTGATAACTAGTTATTGAATTTCTTAGAATTTTCTGCCAAATTTGTATGATATCCTGTCATCGAAGGACCAACTCAAATACTAAGAAAAATACAAAATCTATATATTTTCTAAAACGTTTTTAGATTTAACATTATATTAGACAGTGATTGAACCTAGTTTAAGATCAATCCAATCACTAGTTTTTGAAAAATTTATGATTTTTTTCAGCATTGCCTTAATTCATTTTATGATATCCTGGCATCCCAGAACCAACTCAATGACTAAGAAAAAATGTAAAATTTTTATTTTTTGCAGGTTTTTCAATTTTAAGATTATCTGTTCAGCCTGAACCCGTTATTACAATATTGAAATATTAGCCAGATCCTAAATTTGGATCACTAGTTGGTGAATACTTCATGAATACATATTATATCTAAGTACATGCTATGATATCCTGGCATCCCGGGACCAACCCAAACACTAATGCAAATACAGAATTTATATATTTTCTAGAAGTTTTTAAATGTAAACTTATATTAGGAAACGATTCTGCTTAACTCCTAATTATAATTTTAATATTAAGTACAGTTTGAGTAAAATTATTTATGAAAGAGTAGGGATAGTCTCTCATAGGAAGAAATTAAGTTCATTTAATAATCTGAGAAATATTATCTTCAATTTTGCGTGTATGAAATTTGATATGTTAATACATTAGTGAGAAAATGAAATAATAATTTCTGACGTTTCTTTATCATCTAGAAAAGCATCTACGATCAACCCCTGTCAGGAAGCTTTTGTACTTTACATTTCACTATTGCATATTATGTTGTTGATCTCTTAAAAAAATTTATTCCCGACGTCGATTTTTCAATAGAAAAATTAAAAGTGTCTCTTTCAAACACGTTTTACACCAAAATCTATGAATCTATAAAACCCTCTATGACGATTTATTGCTGACTAAACCTTCTTGTTTAAATCGCGTTATTTCACTTTGTTGTAAAGCATGTAATGAACTTGCAAATTAAATTATCGCACAACACTTATTTTGAAGCAAATCAATTTAGTTTTCCTTTGCTTAGTGGTGCGCAATTAAAATGATTCAAATTTCTTGAGATGTTATTCATAAAGTGGGGTGTGCGAAAGTGTGACACAAGTTTGACAGTTTAACACCTTTCGGTTTTCCTACTTGCGGCTTAGCATCTTACCGAGCATATAAGTTTGGCACACACGTACATATCATCCTCTCATTGACTGATTGTATTTTAAGTGTGAATCGATCAATAATTGAAATTCAGCTTGCACTTCAGATAATCACAGTGTTAAGTTATGAACTAATGTGATTCTCTGCATCAACTATAAAAATAAATACACGTCCATGCATTATAACAGTGAGTTACTACATTGTAGGTAAATGAACTTTATACAGAATGCCTACCAATTTCATCTTGTATAGTGTAATTGCATATTTTGTTAATTTACAATGTGTATTATAACAATATCAAGTCGGTATTTCTTTTTTAATTCAAATTGCTTTATGTATATATTCAAATAAGAATTGCTAAACTAAATATTCGAATACTTCTGAATAGGTTACCACTAGATAAAAAAACCCTGGCCAGTTACTTCATGTCATAATTAATTAATCAGCTTCCAAACCGTCTGTGGAACAAACGAACCTGTTGAAAGTAAATTAGCATTCAGTGTGACTTTTGAGTTGTTGTCGATGGCTAAGATAAGAGCAAGGAGTGCTTTATAAACTATTGATTCGTATGTTGAATTTAGTTAAATAAAAACCAATGCACAATTAAGCACTGCTGAGAAATTCAAGATTCTATCTAAAATTTTTGTTGGTGTGATAAAAACAGATTTTAATTTCAATAATCACAGATCTCTGAAATTCTTATTTGAGAATTTATTTTTGTATATTCCATTTGGTTGTAAGAAATTTTTATAGTTTTTTCAATATTTCTTCTGGTTACTGATTTTAACGTTTCATTTGTTATAGGTGAAAGAACGTGGACAGACAATATTTATTTTTCAATAGTCCACTATAATAACTATTATGTTTTGATCAATATTTACCTTATGTATCAATAATTGATTTCAGTATTCAATAAAATACTTTACAATTACCGACCAGATCACTGGGTTTGACTTAAATAGTATATCTGCTCCACCTCAAATATTGAAATCGTTGGTTGTTCAGTATGTATTTTTGATTCAATTAAATCGCAGCAGGCGATTTCGAAGGATTTAAAAAGGCTTTCGAAATCATCGCTTCAATCTTAGAGGCATTTAAGGACCAAATTTGTCAGTCCCCCTTCAAAGTTAACATTATATTTTTGATATAATTCTAAAAAACACATACTCTTCATCATTTCATTCCTCTATATGTCTGTACAAAGATTTACTTAATATCCATCACAAAATATCAAAGAATGTCAGTGTTGTTTATCCTAACACTCACTTGAAGTCTCCCAACAATTCTTGTAAAATCCTCAGATTCCATTATAACTCCAAGAAGAAGAAGTAATTTATTTTCCCCATTTGATAAATTAGTTACAAATTAGATAATATATTCTCGCTTTTTTTCTCTCTTATCAACTTTAATGATATTCGATAGGCCCTGCGGCATTGTTCAGATTAAGTAATTTATACTTATAAATTACTAAAATTGCAATATTTATTGCAAACTATGAACAAAAATTAGCTTTGGTCAGAAGACCTTGAAATATTTTCCAATGCATTTCAATGTATTTCGTGAAAATCTTTCCTTGGTTTTCAGAATTTGCCTCATTTTCCTTTTTATGCAAACAATGACCATATGCGTATAGGATTATTCTCATCAATTTGCTAGGAAGAATCAAATTCCCATTTCTAAGCTTTGAAGCCAACATGGACATTGAAAAATTATCTGATCTCTATTTCAAGTAAATCATAGTATATTTCAATTACAATTGATATCTTCTTCAAAGGAATTGTTGAAATATTCACTGCCTGATAGAATTGCAATTTACCTATTAAGTTTTAACCTGGAAAATTGCATTTCTAAACCTATTCATAAATAAGCAAATGTGCAAATTTAAATGTGCGCATTCATCAAATTGATTGTTTTCCAAAGCAACAAGAAGCTTTACACATGTTAGACTATGCTTTAATGTTCAATATAGTCATAAGAGTGTAAAACAGAGACTATGTTGACAATTTTTCGATTCTGAAATATATATACATGAAATTTTCAAGGTTTCTGTTAAAACATATCTTGCATGGATTATAGTCCACATTACCACATTTGTATTTGTGATTTCTAGTAAACTTTTTCTTAATATAATTAGTCAAAAGCCTCAAACAAAACACAAATCATGAAGAAGTAACTTTCCAAATTACACTCGTCAAAGCAGTGCAAATATACATAGAAATAACATTCTGTGTGATTTTAATTTATTAATTTTTCATAAACGGAGAAGCATTTATTCTGCATAAATTTTCAGAAGATATCATTTTTCCCGCATAATCAGATGTTTCTACTGCAGTGTGTTTTGTTGAAAATATTTTTGAATTCATTTTGTAATGGGAACAAAAATATAGAAGAAATTCTAAATTATGATGTCGACATCCGTCAAGACATTATGGATGTAAAGCGAGCTATTGATGATAAAGCTTGGAGTACATTGGCAGATATTGATAAATGGTTTACACATACCTTTGAGATACACAATGATTTATTAGAACTTACTAGTGACTTCCAGAAGATCAAACACAACAGCCGTGTTTCCAACTTCCCAACGCAGTTTGCAGAAGAACTGTGGCAAATAAACCTGGAGCTCATTGGCTACATCTCATATTTTGATGCACTGCATGATACATTTTGTAAAAGTGATGTACTATTAGAATCAAAAGTTCGCCCGTCAAAAGTTAATTTCACTGAAATAGTTAAAGAGGGACGTGTATATCAAATAATTTTGCAATTTGAAGAAATTTTTGCTTCAATTGCTTCCTAAACGGCTAAGTACATCTTTCAGGTGATATCTCGCTGTGTAGACAGAGTTAATGGTCTTAAGAAACTTTGTTACTAAAGTTTTCAATTTATTAATATTTCAATTTTTTTGCTTTTTCTTGTATATAGCTTGTCCAATAAGAAACTGCGTATTTTCTTTTAAAATGTTGATATAAAATATTCTATTGTTAAAATCATTGTAGCAATAGATATATAAGAAATATAAGCAAGAGATAGGTATCTATGTTATCAAATAAATTGAAATTAAAATTCAAAATTCATAATTCAAAATTGAAAAATTGAAATTTAAAATCAAACAGACAAGCGTGTCAAAATATTTTTTAAGAGGGAATATATGAAGACAAAGCATATTTTTTCATTGAAATGCTTAGAATATGTGTCTTTTTAGCAACAGATATACACTCTCACTTAGAAACAGGTTGGCCTGATGAAGCAATGAAATTAAGGCAAGTTGTTGTTACATTTTTGGATGAGCAAATGCCTCATTTCAATGGTCCTCAAATGAGTAGGGCTTAGGAGGAACTGATTGCTGATCTCAACAAAATTGTTGAAAATGATGGAAACTATATTTAAATAACACTCAAATATATTATAAACATTATAGAACTAAAAACGCTTTTTTAAATTTTCTATAAAACAAAAAAAGCAATTTTTTATGGGACAATCTATACATTTTGAAAAGAAATCTTGAAAAATTGGAAATACAAATCATTAACCCTAATCAACCCAGGAATTAGAAACACCTGCTATAAAAAGAATGGTTAAACATTTGACATCTTTGAACCTCTTTTTAGATAGACTACGAATGCACTTATTACTCTGTTGTGTTTTGTTGTGCTTGTCGTGGGATATAACAGCTATTTGCTGTTGTGTTGGTTGTTGTGTGGAAGAACTCAGCACACAACGGCAAGCCCGCCAGAAATACAGATTTAAAGCTATCACCGATCACCAGTGTTGATCAAATATAGAAATATATAAAAATCTAAATTTCCTTTTCCAATTACGTTACTGAGTTTAATTGAAATTTCTCATTATACGAAAAGAGATCGGGAAAATTTCTCACAGTGATCTGCTTTTGGTAGATGTATTATGCTTACGAATACTATGTAATCATAAAATACTAAACTTTAGTGTACTCCACTTAAGCATATTTTGCATTTAAACATTTCCACAATTTTAGGTATTACAAAATGAACTGTCAGATATTTGGCTGTTCGATATAATCATTAGTGTCTACATTAGATTCCCCGATTTTATAAGTATCTACTTATAAATAGATTAGAGTTAGGTTTGCTGCTCTAATCAGTAGAGTGCTCGAATTATACACCTAAACTCTCTTGCATGACGCATTTTGGACTTCTTTATTTCAATTTCTTAAAAATGTCGTCTTCACTCTCAATAACTTCCACAGCAATAATTCTTTAATATATATTCTTTTAAATGTCTCGATAACACTAGTCCATATATTATAATAAGTGATGTCCGATTCAGGGTCAGAAATAAACTAAGAGGTTTTCAGAATTTCATTAGTCATATCTCATGATTTCATAATAGGCTTGGACAAAATAACCTGAGAATTTTGAAAAACAGTTTGTTCTATATAAAGGTATAGGCAGTTAAAGGTTAAAGTAGGAAATGTTAGGCTGGCAAAAACTATATTCATTAGACTCCCAGTAGTTTGACAGAAATTTTTCTAAGTGTTGATGTGAATATAAATCTCAGTTATACAATTTCCCAATATTTCATGGGAAGGAGAATATGCATTCAAAGTTGTGTTTTATAGGAGCAAAAAATGTATAGTTTTTATTTGGCAAGTAAACACCTTTAATATTTAAAAAGGACATTTAAAGTGCGTTATATTAATTCTGAACTTAAAGTTTCAAACTATTAATTAAGATAAAGAATCATTTAAAGCTCAAATCCCTTCTGTATATAATTGTTATTTATTTTAGAGATTAATCGACAAAGAAATGACAAGAGTCTTTGATAAGCTGAGTACTTGACGTGTAAACAGAAAAGTGCACTAAGCAATTGAAGATGCACTGGACTTTGCGCATAGACAGTGCAGTGCAGTACTTGTATCTTAATCTTAAATCTACTAAAATGCATACATGTACAAAAGGTGTGTCTTTAAATTATTCAATTCGAAATTTTTATTTGTGAATTTCTAATCTAACAATTAAAAGTTTCTATTTTGGATAAAACCACTGAGTTTTCTTAACTTTTTAAATATGTATTTTGAATTAGTTTCAAACAAAAGGAAAAATATTAAAAAAACTTGTATTTACAAGTAAAAAACAAATTAATTAAATCTTGCAGATTTATCATTGAAATAAACTTTCAGAAAATTTTCTAGATTTATTTGAAAGCATTTTTCAGTTGAAAACGAAATACTAATTTTTGCATTAATTTATTTTTGTTTGATTTTCATTACCGTTCATTTCATGTTGCCTCTTGAGCTTTTTTGCACAAATTGCCTCTTTAACTTTGTGGGAGAGCATATCAAATACATTTGAGGGATCCACATTATTTGAGCTAAGTACCTTTTTCAATTTTCGCTTGATCGCATTTGTAAAGTTGACATTGTCGTGTAAGAGTAAAATTTGTTCAATTTCTTTTGCAAGCATTATCATTATCGGAATAATCGGTTTCCTTTTCCATTACTTAGCCTTTGTAAACCGATAGATATTGTCGTCAGTACTTTCAAAAAATCGAGTGATATGTCTCCTTCTTTAGGAGTAATAGAGAAAGACAGAACAGATCTTGAAGAAATGAAGATGAGGCTAAGGAAAGAATACAAGATGAGAATAAGGAAGGTATTACAGAAGTCAGCATTGAATGGGCAGAATAGTATAAAAGCAATTAATACATGGGGGATACCAGTGTTGAGATATTCGGCAGGCATAGTTAGATGGAACAAGAATGAAATTAGGGAGCTAGACAGGGAGACAAGGAAGGTACTAGCAGCAGAGAGGGCTTTCAACTTAAATGGAGATGTTGATAGGTTGTACATGGCAAGGCATAAAGGAGGAAAAGGACTGCTAAATGTGGAGGAAACTGTAGAAGAAGAAGCACTAGGGCTAAAAGAATATGTAGAAGCACAACCTAGAGGGTCCCTACTGTAGGTCACTAAGAAGTTACGGAAGATAAGAACTGAGAGTGAAGGAAAGAAGGTATACCAGAATAGGATGGAATCAGAGAGACAAACAAGGTATAGGCAGAATGCAATGCATAGAGAATACTGGAGGAACACAGAAATGTGTGACAGAGAAGAGAGCAACAAGTGGTTAAAGAAGGCAGGCCTAGAAAGACAAATAGAAGCACTGATAATGGCAGCACAGGAGCAAGCAATAAGAACAAACTGGGTGAAGAAGCTTATAGACAGAAGAGTGGAAGTAAGTGATAAGTGAAGGCTATGTAAGAAAGAGGCGGAGACAGTAGATCATCTGATAGCAGGGTGTGAGAAGTTGCCGCAGAATGAGTATAAGTTCAGGCATGACAAGGTGGGAAGAATAGTGCACTGGAGTTTGAGCAGACAGCATGGGTTAGAAGCAGGAGACAAGTGGTATGAGCACAGGCCACAGGGCGTCAGAGAAAATGAGAAGGTTGTTAAGATACTGTGGGAATTCAACATACAGACAAGCAAGGCGATAGAAGCACAGATGCCAGACATAGTAGTGTTAGACAAAGAGAAAAGATTAGGAACAGTGATAGACATAGCAGTACCAAAGGACAGAAATGTAGAAAGCAAGGAGAAAGAGAAGATAGACAAGTACAGGGAGCTGGCAGAGGAAATAGAAAGGCTGTGGAAGTTAAAGAAAGTTGAAGTAGTCCCAGTAGTTGTAGGAGCACTTGGAGCAGTGAGTAAGAAGCATAAGAGATACTTGGAGGAGTTGGGAGTACCAAAGTGGGTAGGAGCGGTAGCACAGATGGCAGCATTGTTAGGAATAGCTAGAGTAATGAGAAAAGCTCTTAGACTCCCTGGGAACTGGTGAGTTCCCCGAGCTGAGAAGAATACCAGCATGGAGCTGTGAGAAGAAATGGAACAATAATACTAATAATATTGAAAATAATAATGATGTATATTTGATGTCCTCAGATTTACATTTACAATTTAAATTTAAAATACTCATCATGTGGGGTACCATATTCCTGCCATTTTCGGGTTGGATAATAGTTTGCGAAATAGTTTTTCACTAAACTGAAGTCACCTATATTCCTGGATTGCAATTTAAGTAATTAAGTCATCGCATATTTTTTGAGCTCGATCGATAACGGACTGAATCTTGCTGACAAGAATCTTAGGAAGTTGACTGGTATAAACAAGGATGTATATGTGTATACAACTGTCTCAATCGTATCTCTCTTAAAAGCTTCTTTAGTTGTCGCACAAATAGAAAAAACTATTGCTTCTATTAAAGAAAAAATGAATGATTTGTCAGCTTAACATTTTTAGTTAATTATCTATATTATGTTCCAATCGACTTAACAAACGCACAGCAATGTTTATAGAGGCAAAATTTAAATATATTGCATCCATGTCTATAATTGGTGCTATATATGTATAAACTGTAATTAATTCCTTTTTCAATAAATAATGTTTAACTTAGTGCTTAAATTATTACCTATATTACAAGTGTTTCAATTTTGAGGTTTTTCCTGCTTTTATTATCTAACAAATTCTATGCGATACTTGCACAATGAAAAATTTCTGCAAATCACAGATTAAAAGTACTTCTATTTTGAAGTAGAAAAAAAGCAATTTTGAAATTGACTAGTAATAAATAAGTTTTTAAATTGAAAAATTTATATATATATATAATGGGCAAATTACCAATTCAATTCGTTGAATTTCTTCTTCGTGTACCCGAATAATACAAAGTTTACAAGCATTAATTGAATTTGGTATTAAGTAAGGGTTTCCCCTCAACGTATTTTTCTTTCAGGGAAACTTCCTTTTTAATTTTAAGAAAAATTCACTCTTTGGTGAATGGAAATAAAACCTGAAAAGATCAATACAATTTAGATTCTTTTTGCCCGGTTAATGTATACATTGTGCCAACTATTGACATGGTTTAGACGTCAAGAATTGTATAATGTTATCCTTGTTCAAACACGCAGCTTTTATTGAACCTTATAAACTTTGATGGTGAGAGCTTACTTTATTTACAAATAATGTACTCAGATATTTAGCTCGTGTTTTAGAAGAATGTTTTGGTTGTTTCTGTATTCCAAATTAAATAGTATTAATTCACACACATGTGAATATAGTATAGACAAATGGTTAAATCACCGGATCTGTTAAAAGAAAACAAAAATATTGCCCGAAAATTGAGGCCCAGTATTGGTCCGCCCCATGAAGGCTTAGGCCCGTCTGAATCAGGCCCGAATCATTGTTATTACGCCAATTCGGAAATTACGGAATTTTACGATTTTTGTCAAAAAAATTCTTTAATTTTTCGTTTTACTAGGCCAAATTTGTAAATGTTTTAAACTTTTAATAAATACATATACTAAAAAGTTAAATTTCGAAAACATAAACTTGAGTTTTCCAAGAATACATTAAGCTAATGTAGGCCTTCAAAGTGTGATTTGCGGATTAAACTAAATAGCATCCAATGCATTTGGGTTGTTTTGCGTAGTAGTCAGATTTTTATAAATTTTTGTCCATTTTTTCTACTGATTTTTTAAGAGATTCATTATACTAACAGATATTATGTGAAGGGAAAAAGACTTTCAGTTTTCTGTAGAATTAGATATCTTGTGTACATGCAAAAACGAAAGAACTTATGCCTTTCATAGTAAGATTGGTATTAGAGGTCTTGGCCAGACCAATGCATTCAATAATAGCAACACTTTAAAATATATTCAACATAATTCATATATTAATAGTTGAATAAAGTTATATGAATACTTTATATAAGGTAGCACTCTGAACAAAAAATCAGTTTATTGGTCTAAGAAATGCTCCATCACGATTTGAATGACATGAGAAACTTCAAAGCTATGGGATTTTCAATATTAATTGAGCAAAGCGTTAACTCAACATCGCTTTATGTATAAATATTTCGTTTAAAACTTTTTCGATGGAATATTCTAAAAAGCAGTTTAAATATTTACAAAGATGTTAAAGAATGACAAATCACGTGCGTGCACCGCACTTTGTTTGAGAAGTAATGCGCAAATTTAAACAAAAAGTCAGCATTTATCAATAAACAAACATGTGACTTTACCCACGTGAATTTTAATTCAAATCACAGAATGTATATAAATATAGATGCATTCAAACAGATATTATTTAAAAAATGAATAGCAGCAGTGAACTCCCCTTGTTATCTCTAAGAGCCTTCCTAGCTTTGGCTCATCCAGATGAAGTCCATTACAAGACTCATTTAGAAGTACCCAATTTCGTGATGAGAGCCGTTCCATACATGCTTTTGATGTTGGGCATAGAGTATGTATTAATTTCTAAAAGAAAAGTTGGTCGAATGCGTCTAAATGATGGCGTTAGCTCAGTGGTGTCAGGCATTCTCTCAAGATTATCTCCAAAGTATTATGAAAAATATGTCATGATTTTCTATGTATACGTATACGAAAACTACAAAGTTGTTGATCTCAGTTCCCATTATTATTTCGAGTACTTCCTAACATTTATTGTTGTAGACTTTTTCTACTATTGGTTTCACCGAATGTGCCATGAAGTAAACTTTTTCTGGGCTATGCATCAGGTGCATCATAGCTCAGAAGACTATAATCTGACAACAGCTTTGAGACAGTCAATGTTTCAGGGGTTTTTTGGTTTTCTAACAAGCCTGCCAATGGCACTCTTCATATCTCCGCCTATTTTCGTCGTTCAGTCGATGTTCAACTTGCTTTTCCAATTCTGGATTCATACAGAACAAGTAAAAAACATTGGCTGGCTTGAATACATCATTAATAATCCAAGTGCTCATAGGGTTCACCATGGCAGAAACCCTTATTGCATAGATAAAAATTACGCTGGAACACTCATGATTTGGGACTATTTATTTGGCACATATCAGAAGGAAAATGAGAAAGTGTACTATGGACTTGTATCTCCATTGAGTAGTTGGGATCCAATACACACACAATTACTATACTTCCGTCACATCTTTAAAAATATGCTTTCAAATGTATCTTTAAAACATTGGTTCAACTGCATATTTAAAGGTCCTGGTTGGACTCCAGAGAATGGCTACAATAATCCCATTCCTGAAGTAGAAACTCCTGTTCAAATTTATGACAATGATTCACATCTGTGGGGCTACAACGTTTATGCGGCAATTAATGTTCTTATTCTTCTTGCGATTTCAGCAGTGATTTCTGATGACGCTTCAGTTTTTGTGTTTCTTTTATATCATTCATACATCATTCTCTCAGTGTATATAATAATGGCAGAACTTGAATCAAGGAGTTGGGCAATCAAAGCAGAACTGATGCGAAATCTAGCTACAGTTACATTCATTATAATATTCAAGAATTTCTGCATGTACACTACAAACTCTAGCGTAAATGCTCTGCGTCTCATTGCAGGAGTTTTCACATTCAATGTCATTATTTTATACACTTGGCACAAACGCAATTTGAAGAAGTTTAAATGACAATTTATTTCACGTATATCAATAGACTTTTATGTGTGTATTTGTAATGTAGTTTTGTAATATATTTTGTATATTTGAAGAAGATTTATAGAAATGATATTTTAAAGTTGTAAGTAGACAGGGTTACAGTATGTATTTATTCGAAATATGGTTGTCATAAATGATTTTGTTCGTTCGAAAATAGAAAAAAAACTAAAAACAGGTTAAAAAATAACTAGGTTGCTTGGGGAACACTATTTCAATTACAAATCCAAGTACAAGCATTGAAAACAATTTATTCTTATTTTTTAAAAGTAGAGGAATGAATTTAAACATATTTTTATTAATGAAATCATTTAACTAATTAAATTCCTTTCGTAGATGAAAGCACACTAAACTTAACTCATATATTTTCCAATGAAACATCAAAATCATCGTCCTATGCAAATTTTGAATATTATTCCTTTATACATCAACTTAAAATCATGATGAATCAAAATACTTGTGTTTATCAAATAGTTCTTTCTTAATTAAAACGTTCTTTAAGGAGCAATAATTTCAAATTTCATTCTGAAATGGTACAGTAGAATTATGAAATCCTTTAGACATCGATATTAGATAAGAACTTTTTCAAATTTTAAGATGAAATATATTACTTGATTGATGAATACAATACATCCATTTTCATAAATGTTTAAAAAAAAGTTTAGCATGAAGTTTATGAGTATTTAAATTAAAAATGAAATATAATGATCAACTGTTATTCAACAATAATTCAGAATTGTACTAATAACATTCTTTTGCAATCTGCGCTACAGACACTATGTGTGTCCTACTCCCTTCTATCCATGTGTGCATTTTTGCTTCACATTGACCCACGCTCTTTATTCTATCTTCCCAAATTTCCCAATTAAAAAATCTGATTAGAAAAACTATTTGCGTTATTCTATTGTTCCATATTTGTTTTACAACAATTTTTGCTACACTATACCCAGTGCTTTGCTTAGGCCAATTTAAGAGGGATGCTAAACCCCTGAAAAATATTGTCCTCCCTATGTGGATCTCATAAGGTCTGAAAATACTATATTACCTTAAAACTTGGGGTCTTGCCAATGCCAACCAGTGTTTTATGTAGACAAAATTGGATGCTCATTTACAGTGCCGTAATATGCCTCGGAAATAAACGGGTGCAAAGAGATTTCATTTGAGTTATATTATATAATGCTGAAATTAGGTTTTACTTTTAGATTTTAGTAAATCGTTCAATTCAATGGATTTCAGTATATTTAAAGCAAAATTTGAAAACTACATGCATTTTTTTCATACTGTGTAATTCAATGTTCCAAATCACGCCATTCAAGTGTTTTGCATAGAGGGTATGACTAATAATTATGCGTGTGATAACTACAGCAATCAAAATATTAACCTAAAACATGAGTGAAATTAACTTAACTTTGTATCTGAAAAATTGTCATGAAAAGTAATATAAATATTTATTATTTATATAAAAAAATTTTTTTTTTTCACAAAAATTTTTTTTTAAAATAAAAAATATTTTTTTACACCCCCCTCTGTGTGTGTGGGCGCGCAATTTTTGTGAAAAAAAAAAAAAAAAATATAAATAAAATATTTCTCTCTTTTTTTTTAAATTTTCTCTATTTTTTAATATTTTAAAATTAAAAAAAAATATAAAATTTTTTTTTTTATTCTTCCACACACATTTTTTTTTTCATAAAAAAAAAAAAAAAAAAAATGAAAAAAGAGAAAAAAAATTTGTGGGAAAAATTTTGTGCCCCCTTTTTCACAAAAAAAAAAAAAACGAGAGTTTTATAAAATAAAAAAAAATATTTTAAAGCGCAAAAAAAAAAATACAAAAAAAGAGTTTTAAAAGATATTTTCCAAAAAAAAAAAAAAAATCTCTCTTATATATTCCCCCCCAATTTTATACACACATATTTTTACCCCCCTCTTTTTTTTTTATTTTTTTTTTAAAATTTTTTTTTTTTTTTAAATTTTTTTTTTTTAAAATTTTTTTTTTATATATAAAAAATTTTTTTAAAAAAAAAATATTTTTATTTTTAAAAAGTGTCAAAAATATTTTAAAATATTTTTTTAAATATTTTAAAAAAAATAAAAAAAAAAAAAAAAAAATTTTTTTTTTCCCGCGTCACATATATCTCTTTTTCACAAAAAATTTTTTAAAAAAAAATTATATATTTTAAAAAAACAGGGGGAAAAAAAAAATTTTTTTTTTTTTTTAAAAAAAAAAAATAAAAAAAAATATATAAATATTTAAAATTTTTTGTAAAAAAAAATAAAAAAAAAAAATATATATATTTATATGTTTATCTCTAAAAAAATTTTATATTTTTCACAAATTTCATATATAAAAAAAAAAAAAAAAATAGTGTGTAAAATATA